>LOND01012789.1:0-10281 GCA_014220965.1 Paragonimus kellicotti
ATTAAATGGTAGTGATGTTCGGCCATAAATATTCTTCTGAAAACAACAAACGTTAAGATATCACGGGTAAATCTTAATTCCAGGTTAAATGTACACTGATTTATAGATCATTCAGATTTTCAGCACACATATGCACAAATCAGTCTACCGATTGTGTACTTTCGATAATATGACGGACAGGCGATACTGGTGTTTCTCATCCTATTCATAGCAGGCAATCGTTCTCATCACCTCGTTTGATCTTCAGACACTCTGTGTTCTATGGCCTTCTCCAGTTCAGTCCTAACAAATGTTTAACCTTAAAAGGATGGTCACTACCATCTAAATTTCTGTTCATAATTTGTGTAAAATAGTAATTACTTCCAACGTGAAGAGTACGAGGGAGAAGGACAAAATAAAACAGGTTAGGTGAAAACATGGAGCTGTCATGGGTATATTAAGCGTGCTGTGAAATTTAGCAAAATCATCTGATTCCTTAGAATCCCTACACAACAGTTGTTAGTTATCTCCGAATCACATTCATTACCGAGTTCCAACGTTATCTCATGTCCTTGACAGTTCCATGCGCAGTTGGATAAAGTCCAACAGACGAAATTTAGTCGATGCTTCGGAGTCAGCTATGTACGCGAGTTGGCAGCTTGAGCTGGTCGTGTTATTGGCTTAGTGTTTTAGTGGGGCACACATCGCATCTTGACCAGCAACTGAATCGCAAAAACATCAGTATATTTTGAGAGCAGACAAAGCACGAAAACAGAATGTCGAAATCTAGACGATTTTGAGAACGACGAGTAGGGTGATTTATTTCACGCTATCTTGACAATGAATGAAGAGTGTAGAGTCCACTAACTTTAGAGACGCGATCACTTTAAAAACAGCCCAGCTATGTAGACACTGACTTATTCATTAAGGTTGTTTATTTTAGCACTAAGACCATTCTCTGGTATCACACTGTAGGCTAAACATCATATCGAAATTAAACGCAGATACTTGTGTATTGTGTTTTAGTGAGTTTGGTGCATCGTTCCCTAACCAATAAGACAGTGTGTTCTGGATTGAGATTTAATTTGACTTTCATAAACGAAACGATCACATACGAATGCCATAGAAACCTGTGCTACATGTTACGTCTTCATTTAACAGATGTCTGTTCTTGCTTTTGTGCTCATTTTAAGTGAGAGCAAAGCATGGTTGGGTCGTACTCATTACAATTACGCACATGATCGTACCGCTTGTTTCCTTATGTGCACCACGAGGAAGAAGAAGATATGAGCATTCAAGTTTTTGGAAACGAGTAAAAATGGACACGGAAACAGACCACCGGGCACCTTGGACGAAGAGAGCAAATCAGCACGACTGTAAACGATGGTCGTGGCGTTAGAACATATAAGATTATGGAGGCTTCTGTAAGCAAACGAAGAAAAAACAGTTCAGATAGAATTGAAACGTTCAGTCGTTCAATCGGTCAGATCCAACGTTATTGGATAATTGAGATAATACTGGAGAATATAGAATAACACAGAACTATTCACTTGACACTTAGTTTGTTTTGATCAATGTGGACCAAAATAGTCAAGTTTTATCTGAAACAGTTGATGTTCAATTCTATTTGTAGGCTTACACAATCTCGTAGATGATGATGCCTCTGATTCCAGATAGAACGGTGTTGAACGATTCGCCTTGCTCATTTCGTTAAACGATCTGTCCTTAACAAGTATCTCTAACGTTGACGGTGTAATGTACACATTTCAAGTTCTGACCCACTTCGATTGCAATTGAATCCATGGAAGTTTGCATGGCTGACATTAGGTCACCTGCCTGTTGTCTACTTTCTTTGCCATTTTCACAGCCATCTTCCCCTGACTGCTTAGATCTACTAAGCATAATTGAAAAACTGAATGTAATTAAAAAGTCTGAATACAACGTCTGTAACAGCATCTTATTTGAACAGAAGAAGAATCAAAATCGGCTTTGCGACTTTTGCTAACTCACTGATTTTCATTCTCCATATTCATGTGAAAAAGCACCAGACAATATTGACTGGCAGGTTGTAGATGAATTCTATATGAATGGTTTAAATGTTAGGTCAGTGGAAGACATAACCAAGGGGTTTATATTGAAATGCATGCAATTCTGCTAAGATTATCCAGATCATCGTGTACAACATCCATAAGAAATAGACTTGGTCTATGAAGCTGTAACGAACACTGTACATTTTAACCATGACTCCTCATTTCAGACAGAAGAGAAAGATAGACGGTTCTTCTTCCTGGATGTGGTACTGGATCTCCTTGAGGACGGTTCATTTTTGGATGATATTTGCAACAATGAACTTAAGACCGTCCGTAACAGCATTTTACAAGTACGTATCGGTTAGGCAAAGAACAGCAGGGCTAGGCTGACACGCACTGTTGATGCGATGAGGACTGAAAGGATTTTCTTATGACGGTCTTGTGTCTATCCGGAAAAATCACCATCGAACAAATGTGAAATCGAGAGTGCTGAAAGTCACACGTTGTTGAACTGCAATCGTAAAACCCTGACTCAATTTGTGACTTATCGACTAACTAACATAATTGTGAATGTGTACGCTGGAGCACAAGTGTGACTTTCATGCAGATTCAACCTGACCATCTCCGTTTAACTTAACGATATGCTACCTAAATTTGCAAACAACCCCTTCGTTTACTCCTTTGTTTACCCCGTGATGTAGGTAACGTCGTCTGCACAATCACGTGCCTTTTTTTGATAATACGTAAACGTCACCTTACGTGGCTGATCGAAAGAAGTGCACACCATTTCGAGTGCGGATTTGGCATACTTCGTTGATTCAATGCACTTGGTTCCATCGGAGGCGGTTTTTTTCAACTCAGGTGTCTTATAGTCACTTACTAGGCAAGGAGGAAAACTTTTGTATTCAACTAATGCTCCTGGGAGTCGGATTTCGATTCCGTCACTCATAACAGTTCGCTCAGGTTCCATAATTACTCTGGCCTCAACGGGAACACAAACAATTTCGAAGGTCAGATTGAATAACTAATTACCAACTTTAGAATAGTTTAGCTCGATGGACTGTCGTTTTTGTTCACGCATTAAGCGTTATGATCTCCCTACGCAATTGATCCGATGATAAATAACTGAAAACGAGCTTTGATGCAAACTAATATTTACATCTAAAGAAACCATGAGGAGTGGTTAAAACACTGAGCGCCATTTTCAACAATTCACCTACAGACCATTAACAGCACGTCACTCATTAGTGGCGTGCAACTGTGTTGCTAGTGTGAAACATTTAGCTTGAACTTGGAGTTGATCACTGTTACCATCTGGAATTGACGTTCACCTTCCAGAAAAGAGTTTAATATAAATGCTACATCTTACTAGTAAAGTAAAAGTTGCTGTTGCTGTTTCGAACTGATCAGTTTAGTTCAGTGAGTTCACATATTGTTTTCCTCAAGGCCCAGTTGTCTAGTGTCCAGTGAAATATATACCGTTTATGAACTCAGCTTTCACTGCGGTTGCAAATCAGTCCCAATACCCTATCAGCAGGGAGATGCCATTAAGTCACAGTGCGAGTTAACTGTATGAATGAACTTGAGTTTATATATATATATATATATATATATATATATATATATATATATATTGGACAATTTAGGTCCGTCAATACTATGGGCAAACCAGATGTTAATGTGATTTTTATTTTTCTCTTGGTAAGTGCATTTTACAAACCGTTTTATGAAACAGTCACAGGAAAGCACAAGCGTCCCCCAAAGTTCATTCATATGAACAAACCACTCTTTCGATGTGTATACAGCATACGACAATAATAACATCAATTTATATACACGCATGCACGATTATGTATATATACATACATACAATAGCTACTAACTTTCTGACCCATAATGAGTCGCACAAATTTCGGACATGACATATTTATTATCACGTCCCCTAATCAGAATTAGACTAAAAGCTCTTTCGTTCAGTTCCTCTCTCTCTCTCTCTCTCCGTGTTTATGTTTAGGTGAACCAAGAAGACAATGGTGGAGTTGAGAACCGGAGACCGAGGAGGGGGAGAGAGACGTTAGAGTTGATTGGATGGAAGTGCTTGAACAAGTGCAACAAAAACAGTAACAAGTATGTAACGGAGGAAAGTTGAAAAATCTCCCGGCCATCAACGTGCCTGCTCCCAATTATTGTGACTATGTCAGTTCCATTAAACAACAGATAACACAAAATCTATCCACTTTTGTGTGTGTGTGTGTGTGTGTGTATGTATGTGTGCGCACGTCTGTTTACTTGCATGAGTCTGTTCGTGTGTCTAAAACCATGCGAGTACATATTGTTCAAGCATTTGTGTAATTATACGGGCTGAATGAGTGCAGTATGTAAGTTAGTTTGTACTGGCGCCCATCCCCCTGACAGCTCTGACGTCCAGCCAGTGTATTTCACATCGTAAACGATCGGCTTGTACAGACCTGACTTTGATACTTGCCTTGAAGATAGCACTAGTAATAAGTGCTGCTACCGTTGTGAATTGACAACATTAAGTATTTGTCGCTGAGATGCATCCACGCTTCAGTTCTATGTGCATTTCATTACGACGGACTGCTAGTTGATCGTGATGGATGGAGTGATTTTTGACGTGGATTGAGAAAGTAATTAGAATCGGATGCACAATAATGTGTACGTGTGTGTGTGTGTGTGCGCCTTCTAGCCTTTCAACATGCGCCGTAAGTTTTACGACAGGTGTGATTCTACACACTGATAATCGTTCCTTGTCGCTGTGCAACTTTCTATTTGACATATAACTGGAGATTTCTAGCTTTTCAGTGCTTGTAATAATTTTAGCGCTCAGTCTATCAGTTAGTTCAGCTTGTGCGTCAATTTATTTCTGCCATCGCTGCCGACAAAATGACTACTGCTCTTATCCTATCTGCGCCGTCATCCGAACTTGATCTTCGAGGCAGAGTGTCACCATCGGAATGGCAGGTGTTGTCAGGCTAATGACTGTTTTGAGAAAGGAGGGAGGGGAGTCAGGACTCACCGCGTCTTTTCGGATAAAAACAGCAGTGGTCCTTTTGGTGAACAGTCACATCAGAATTATAATGTTTCCCGCTGAACGTTGACTAGGCTGACAGTTTTTCTGGGGAATTAACCTTATTTCAGCCGTGCTAATTTCATGACATGCATTAAGTGAAACGCAAAATGAGAACTAAGCAGATGATTATACAATTAACTTCCTTGTTGTGGACAGGTATAGCGAAACGATCAAAACACAGAATTTTCAGCCCTGTCGGGTGATGAGCCTTCATTATGGTTATGAATTCTTTCTGGTTCAACAAGATATGCTGTTCTCCATGAGGCTTGTTTTAAGATGAAGGAGCGAATGACCCACTGGACGATAGTCGCCCAGTTCAACATTCAAAAATATTCAACTTGTAGTAATCAAATTTCTTAACAAATGTTGAGTGTTTACATGGGGCGCTGAGTGATTTTAACAAAACTTGTGAGTTCGCGAGTGATGATTAGATCCATAGGGGAAGCTATTGTCTCTTGTCTGGAACATCGTCCAGTCGTCCAGTCGTCCAATACTCACAGGTGCTGATAAGAAGACACCGAGGTATAATGCTTCAGCTATTCATAATGTGAAACCAACTGATCGGTGGTCAGCACCCTCGTCCACAAGTATGTGGACCATAGTTTGACCCCGTTCAGAGCGAAAGTACAATATTTTACAGAATAGTTTACAGAATAATCAATAATTAATGAATGTCGCCTGAACTTCAAAGCACTGAGAAAATGTGGTGGGTGTTCAAATGAAAGTAATAATAATAATAGTAATAACTTAAAATCGATTATCACCTGCATTTGATCGCAGCCTTCGCAACAGCAACAACAACAACGGTGTCAACACGTTATAAGAGAGAAACTCAGATACACACGCAAATCAGTGGTGTTTTAAACATTGTGTATAATGCGTCAGGCTTTAAAGACGGATACAAATGAATTTTAATGTTACTATTGAACGAGGGTTGATGTGTGCAATCTAGTCTGTAAGTTAAAATCTCACACTGTAAACAACCTATCTCAGTCTGAGACAATCATCGGTTGGATGAAAATTCGTTCGTTATAGTCAGTAGAATCTAAACGATAAAAATGTTATGTTGTAAACTCAAACTCGAGTAACCTTATCGCGATCGAGGACAACTTTTAAATACGAAATTCTAGGTTGTTGACACCACACCCAAAAATACAGAACATTTCGTCTATCAACTTTGATGCTGAGTATGATTCAAGAAATCGGACACCTTGGAAAACCATGCGGCTACCGAACAGTGAAGTTGATGCTATGTTTTTTGAACAAGCCCAGTTAAGCACAGCACTTCTGTCAAGTAGACTGACGGTCGTTTGTTTCACCTCGGTCTGGACTGGGTATGACCGGGACATGTCACACGGGAGTGAGGAGTGCATTTTGATCGGTTTGAGGTTACACTGAAAATGAGGAGATAATTTAATTATTCAATTGGTAATGAACTCAGCATGTACGGGAATAAAGAAGGAAAAGTTACAACGATGCACACAGAGATTGACAACATAAGCCTCAATCACTTCTGTTCTTTGCCACATCAGATAGCGTCCTCAACCAAACGTGTTCAGTGTCATTTAGACCCCTGCCAGGAAGCCGAAAGCGCCCTACTGAAGCAAGTTCCGAAGTGTGTGTCTTCATACCTCGAAAACAAGTCATGTGCTAATCACCAGGCTGCCGTTTCTGGCCTAACGGACAACTCGCGAACAAGACATGATGTAGCAGGCAGTGAGTTGGCATTCGTAAGATGTGATCATGACAACGAAGCCTGAGGCGATATCAGTATGCTCATAGGTCGACAGAGTTCATCCATTCTGAAGACACGCCGATGAACTTCGTAATTGTTGACACAGTGTTCCCACCACGCACCGCTAGTGCTTCAGAGACACCGATGATGGAAAATGAATATTCTATGAACATCTTCCGCGCGAATTGACTGGGTTTCAGACCCGCAAAATAGGACTGCCCTTACACTCGCCTTTCACAGAAAGACTGAAATCATATCGACGTGAGGGATAGCGTACGTTGACAGACGTTATCAAGGCCCTTGCTAAGCAATTTGTGAGCTCATTAGTTACAACACCAGCGTTGATATAGCCCCCAAGATACAAAAACATATCGATTACTTCCAACTGCTCATCGCCAAATGAGAGAGCAGGCACAGAGTTATACCAATCTTACAACAGCACATTGCTCTCAGTGGGTGCAAAGGCTATATCAAACTGACAAACGGAAGCCTCCAATCTGTCCAAGATGTTCTGGGCTCTTTGTGAGCCTTCGTAGATTAGAGTGATGTTGTCTGCATACTTCATGTTTTTAGGTTGAGTGCCTGGGAGTAGTTTCACATCATCATGTTCGAAGTTTGTCAGAGAATACTCTAAGATTTCGTCCGCCTCGAAGTTGACTAGAAAGATGGAAGCTGGACAATCTCGCCGTACCCCGTGTGAGACGTTAAAGTTCGGCGATACCCTGCTACTAACCCTAACCCTGTCCGAGGTGACAGCAAATCGTTCCAGGTAGCACATTAACGCCTAGAACGTCAAAAATTATCAAGACAGAGCATCAACAAACGTTCCCCGTTGTCTGTTCGACGAGTACCGTAAGAGTGCGAGCCACTTAAGACATGCTGGTTACATTTGTGCGGCTGTACGGTAGTTTATTTCAGTGTTGTACTCCACAAGGAAGCACGGAATTGATCAAGATTGTTTGTACATCGATCAGTAGAGATTCACAACAGTTTGTATACATGAGGGTTAAATCGGACCAGTGCATTGGGGACAATGAATAGGAAGCAGCAGCTGAAAAGTGCTGTGCTGGTCGAAAAATGTCAGACTTCAGACAAGATGACGTCTTTTCACGTGTTGCATTTTAAATGAACGACATCTCAAATTTCGCTTTTGTTAGAGCTCGTCAGTAGTACATATCCTTGTCACGGCCGGGATTAGAACTCCGGTCACGCTTTCATGAGGCAACCATGTTGACCACTGCGCCACTGACCTCACATTAGGCACGACCGAATTATCATACCTGAACGCCCAACCAAATTAACTGGTGAGTATTGATCAGGTTACTTGCTCTTCACAATAGATTCTGTCTGTTAAGTCCAAGCGATAACTCCACGATTAGGATTTCGAAATTGGTCGAACTCTCCGATTTCATTAAACCCACTAAACAATATTTTAGATTACGGATGATCAATTACAAACTTAGTTGCTTTTAAGCTGAGAATTGTCCACATTTGCTCGCAGGTTGCGTATTCAGAACGATGTCGATCAATGGTAGAAGACAAAAATGGAAATTTCGTAGTATTATTTACGAATTTTGTTATAAAGAAAAATGATCTTTTTGATTTTGTGTACGTTTCGGCAAAACAAACCATGTTCAAAGTCAGTGTTTAAAGATTGCTGATTACACAATTCCGGCGACATCAGCGAGTACATTTGCACTGTCTGTCAGTTTTTTAATCTCCAGAATAGTGTTAATAGTCTGCCAGTCACTCACTTTTAAGCAAATTTGTATTCACATTTAACAATGGGGAATCTTGTCAACACAACCTGTATCCAGAGGAGATGTTATTGATGCAATCGACTCAGGTCGACTGTTCGTTTGATAGCGAACAACATGGATGAGAATAGATACACATAGTTGGTCGCGATCGTCAGGAATCTAGTCAGCTTCTGGGTTGGGTTAGAGTATTACGACTTGTGAAATAATGCTTCCGCCAACTGTAAGTAAAGGAAATCAGAGGTCGGTAACTGTAGGTATTTTTATGAAAAGACACTTCGAATACAGTGTAAATTCACAAGTTTAATAGCTGCATCTTCATTACAAAGTTGACCTCCAATAAGCACGCTGAAAAACCGTGATTTCTATGTAAGTTTTAGGGTGAATGCAGCAGGTTGTTTCGTTGCTCACAAGTCCACCTAAATTGTCTGCGCTGTAATTCAAGATATACAACTGATAACTTCGCAACAACGGTCCTATTATTGACGTTTCATCGTAAGCTACCGGCTACAGGATGAACAGAGAGGTGATAGTCAACTGGGCTACGAGGAAAATAAATTGACTTTTCGGAGAGAAAGATGGAAGATCGGATTTGGTATTAATGCACGTAAGTTTGTCAAATCTTATTACCTATGAGGCCTAGAGCAAACGCCTCTGTTTTGATGCTAAAAACGTAGAGAACATTCGAAAATTCGAGGGAAAAAACTAACTGAACTCAACATTCTCATAATAATATGTGCAACCAACTTTTGGGTTTACTGATCGCATAGCTTACAACTTAGCTAAACAAAACCCACCATACCCATCCACTGATTTCCTTGGAGTTGTCATTAAAATTTGACCAATACTGTCCAAACGGTTTTGAGTTGTTCCAGTACATTGGCCCCATATTTGACATAACTTAGTTGACAGGCATTACCACGAATTGTTTGCAACCATCATTGAGAAATCTAAAACTTTCCGTCCAGCTGTTCGGAGTGTGCCATTAATGAATAAACCAGCTTTACTGTAACCACGACAAACTACAGATATAACACACCAGATCAGTCAGCGTGTGAGTGCTCAGTGTCAGAATTTTGTTATTCTAACGTTATTCAACACGTTAATGATTTCTGTGATTTCAACTTGGAGAGAAGTCCTAGTCGAGGGGTCATCGATTGGAGTTAACAGGACAGTAACTGTGTCTCCTCTCGAGACGATCGGGCAACCTGATCATTACTCACAAGCGAAAGTGGTTGAGCGTTCACATATGATAATTCGGTCGTGCCTAATGTGAGGTCAGTGGCGCAGTGGTAAACACGGTTGCCTCATGAAAGTGTGATTGGAGTTCTAACCGCGACCGTGGCGATGGATATGCACTATTGACGAGCTCTAACAAGGGGAAAAACCCGAGTTTAATGTTTCTTTTCGAAAGGTACCGACTGCAATGTCTATGGGAATACGAGAGCTACGATCAGCTGTGAGTGACCTTCAATTTATATAGAACCGCCTGACCTTTTTCTGCTACCTTGGCGTGGTGGTCAGGCTTGTGTGTTGTTTTGATCCGGTGGGCTGTGCTGACTTCGACTTTGGTCGATGTAGGTTCAACCATGTCAGATTGGCCACAGGGGAGCAACCAGACAAAAGCAGATGCGTACGTTGTGTATGGTGCCGCTGTGCTGTGCTTCGGAACGGTTTGATGTTGTTTTT
>LOND01012791.1:0-10280 GCA_014220965.1 Paragonimus kellicotti
AAGACAGCCATGACATGAAAATAATGCAACTGGTGTTTTATTCATCTGACCAATATGGTCCGAAACAGTTTAGGAAAGAAAGATAAGTCGGAAGGTTGTTTCGGTTTCAGGGGATCGGCAATATAAAAAATACGAGAGAGATATTCATTAAACATACAACGCATATATATTGCACAACTACTAAGCAGAGAAGCATTACGGGTTAGCACCAACAGAGTATTTCTACTCCACTGTAACTACTGTGATGTTTAAGGCATACGAATATCCCAATCGGTGTTCGAAATATGTGCGTCAGTTTCCCGGTTGAGTTCAACTGACAACAGTACAGCTACCACAGACCCTGACAGACTGTTTCAGATTGGACAAAGCCAGATACCAAAACAGTCTACTCTGCAAGTCATACGACAACACACCTGAAGTTGTAGCCACAGCGAGTCATATCTGAAATGGTTATTTTTCGTTAGGCGCAGGTATTTTGTTAAAGGACTGTTGAGGTTGGTGGGGGATCTTTCCTACTGTACTCAACTCTTCTCTGATATGCCAATAGAGCATTGCGGACATCTCCAAGTTGCAAACCTGTCCGAGTATGATAGAAAATGTAATATCGTGACCCGTTTCGTAGGTCTATAGTGTATCTTCCCATTGAGAATGATGTCCTTCACGAGACAAGGATACTTGCTTTAAGGCGAGAGTGCACTAGTCAATTAAACGGAATAATTGTGTAACGATCTGAGTGAACGTGTTAAAACAGTCTGGTGAGCAACCCAAAGACAGATTGGATTTATTGGCCACTGATGCACTGTCGAGCGATAGACTAAAGTCAGTTTTGGCAATAGTGCCCAAGTCGCTCCCGTGTGTGACAGTATCCAATTTTTGTTAATAGCGCATTCACATACAGTTACACATCTGGCAGATTCTTGTCCACGAGAAACCCAACATTTTCTTTCATACCCAATTTCATGCAAAACCATGTCATGCATTTTCTGGAGGTGCATTTGAAAAGTACCGCTTCCTAATTAGTCACAAGCTGCATCTTCCAAAAATCCATGTCAGCTTCCGATTCACAGGAAACGGGTAAGAAACCAGCCGGTCATCAACGGATATCAATTTATGGGATGAAATTAGGGTCTATCTTTGAAAGATTCTCTGCGTGAATACAGTCCATAGGTGTCACATGTGCTCTCTAAGGATTGCTGAGCGGCGTGTCAATTCATAAGCGATTAAGGGTGAGGTGAGTACAATAAAACTACTACTTATCAGAAAGCGAAACTGAGTAGATGGAGTCACAGGCCAATTTATTTTTGAAATCGCCTTTGCTGGCGTATATTCAAACATTGGATATTTTTTGATGAGTTCATGACGTTGGTGAGACGTTCTGTTCGAATGAATGTCAAATGGACCAAACAAGGTGGATATTTTATCTTGTGTAGAAACGATCGGACAAAGTGAACACTACTCTCAAGCGATTATGGTTCCAAATCCAAACGTAATATTGTAGTCATGTTGAGTGAGAAATGAACAAGGCAGTGATCGGAAGACGTACCCCACAAACCAAATAGAGAAAGAGAGAGTAAATCGCTCCCTCAATGGTCATATACACTACAAATGGTTTCCAACAGGAGTTAGGCTGGGGTTAAGTGATTCTGCTCAGTGAACTGGGCAAATAATTTGTCTGACTATGAAGACTCTAAAGGAATACGGACGCGTTATTATCAAAATACCAGCTACTCATCTGTTAATGAACAAAAGTGCTAAGCAATTTTTGAAGACAAATTCAACCGCTTTCCATGCGTTCCTAAGGGTAGTTGTCAGTAAATACGAGTATGTTTTCATGTTAGTTTGTCATGGGCTTTCGGCTAACATGAGCAACAAGCGATGATCATCCCATCCTTGCAATCTTACTAACAAGTGGTTACTTATGATTTGATCAATGAGGCATATAACATGAGATGAGTTAGTCGTGATTACTCTGATGCTTATTAGGTAGTGTTAACTCCGTTCGTCTCTTACACGTGTCACAACAACGGGCTTTTTAGCACAATTATGAAAGAAGACAATTACCACCGAGGAATTCTACTTAACAGGCGAAACATCAATTCCCAGGCCAAAAACGATTGTCTCAAAGCGAGAGACATAATAAGTTGTGAGCGATATTCAAATTGAAATCGTGTGCACGAAACCAAGCACGTAAGTGTGGTTATCCAGTATGCACTGAGAAAGGGCTTCTCGAACACTTTGTCATTTGGTTTGCACCTGTTAATACGCTGGAAAACCTACTAATTTGCGCAAGGGACCTCCATACGTATATAAAAACTAGAAAGTTGGTAAAGTTTAGTAGTTGTCTGGAATCACGTTGAAAGTATGCTTAGACCGGTCAAATGAAGTTTACTGGTTTCTCAATACAGTTTAACAAACAGGACCGACTGTTTTGTATAATCGACTGATGAGAATAAACACAATATTCACATCTCGTATCGATAAACAAGACCATGTAGATTGGTTACTTAATATGTGGATGAAAAATTACCTGACAAACCGCATACTCACAAACATAATTGGTAAAAGTTAACAGCCAATGAGAATTGAGATGTGTCATGAATAAAAACAAGAGAAGCATCATATCCGACTTAACCAAAACGATTAAACTGAGACATCAAATGATGTGACTCGTTCACACCTTGTTCGGCAGAAGGGAAACACTTCACCTCAGTTTTCCCGTTTTCTAAATTTTAGGAGAAGTGTCATAATAATGGAAATAATTATTGATGATTCCTCTAAACCCGGTGTCATAGAGTACTCAGTTTTGTTTCTGTTTAAACTCTTACCCTACACGGAGGAATTTAGCCCTCATTGATATCTTGGTAAGTGGGAAGCCGAGAAAATACTTCGCCACCAGTGATCAACGTCGTTTCCTTGTCAAAGCACTCAACCTGGTCACATAGGTCGCCCCAACGTCCAGTCCACTGTTGTCATCATTGTACAAGAGCAGACAGATGTGTCGAGTGATGGAATGTAGTGGCACAAAACGACACACATCCTGCACGAACGTACTAACATGTTCTGCCCAGTACAAGTGTTTCAAACGCATGAAGGATAAGTTGGATAATTATTATACGAAGTATCACCGTTTAGATACGCAAATGATCACAACCACTTGCTGCACTTATTGAGTGTGAGTAGATAATCAGCCGCTGCACGTGTAAGCATGCAACAAGATGATAATGAGAACAGCGCTGCTTTGGTAAACCACCCGAACCACTTAACTGACGGCTACCTTTGACCACTTTTGTCCAACAGTGTTTACGTGGTACATCACAAACTGGGCGTGACCAAATAGTGTTTGGGTAAGCGACAGTGAAATCTAAATAGTCCAGAATTCGTGGTGAAAAATACTCTGTACAATATAAACTCACCGTAAGTTATACTGAGTGAACAAAACAAATACCGACATTCCTCAACAGAAACTGCGATAAACAATAATGCAATCACAAGGAAACAATCAATAAACATCACATCAAAAGGAAGGTACCGGAAACCAACAAGTCACTTTAGGTTCAATTGTTCTTTCGATTGAAATTGAAGCTAGGTATGTCGGAACTTCCGTTACCATGGTTAGTATATGGTTGATTATTGTCCGCATCAGATCACATTCTGACACGCGTACGAACTATTACCTGTAGCCTACTGAAAGAATTGTTTGTTGTAAGTTCAGTATAATACAAACGAGAACATTTAACTGATTGAGAGAAATGGTCAGAAGATAGTTCAGAAAAGAAAACATAGTTGGACAATACAGGCGTAGCAAAGAGCGGAAAATGAAATACAAACTACCATGTTGTTAAGCAACTACATCATCTTTCAGCAGTATCTTCTTCACCACCAGCTTGACACAACTGATTTTAGCCTATACAGCACATTTCCTAGAGGTGTTTATGGCATCTGAACTTATTTAAGCATATAGATGAATCTGAGACAAAACGTATAAATATTTCGCGAATGAGTCATTTACAGCGAATTACGATGTGGTATTGTTATTTCACTGCAACCTAATTTTCAACAACAAATGGGCACATTTCCGGGGAAGGACTGTAATACTGTGGCATTCAACCTCTTCGAGGTTCACTTCAAAATATCTGTGGTTCTTAATTGTTAGCTTGTACACAGTGGCATCTAGACATATTTGACAAGTAGGTGGGTTGCATTCATTTACTGTGAGACTGAGATAAGGACTGCAAGCAGGTAAGTCTAAAAGCTTGACGTTTAGAAGAAGTGGCCGTATTCTTTATGATACATGACATTTTAGGACAATGTCTTGCTAATAACCTACACTCCCCATATGTTCAAGGAAAGCTAACAGAAGACATTCAAACGTTTGAACACAGGAGTCGGTGTGCTGATTACCAACTGATGTGACTCGTTCCCACGCAATCACAGGACGGAGAACGGCATCTGCATGATTATTAGGTAGCTAACTGTAGTGGATCAATTAAAAAACAAGTCCGCCTTGTCAGTAGTACATCAAGCCGTCAGATTGGTTCAAATTATTTCGTTCGAAGCAGTGAAACGGAAACGATATGCCAACATTGGGGCTGTTTAGCATCCATCGGTGATTCAGTTAAACGTTATATTGACTGTTATAGACCTCAACCACAGAATTGTGTCTGCTACCCGTAGCACAGTTCTTGTGAGGTCAGTAAGTATAAGCGCTACGTTTAGCTCCGAAACACTGTTTGCTCTACGGGAGCTGACAGTAACCTTCGCTCCCCCTTCTCTTCATCTGTTAGATATGTCTTGTTTTATCAAATGATATGTGACTGTCTATTGATGTGACAGGTATCTCTTGGCATTCTCCAGAGCGCTCAGTTAAATCGGGTATAAGGCCATAATCCGTTTCATCAAACTTGCCAGCCTACAACCTCAGAGGAAGTCCTAAGCAGAATACGCACAAAGTCGCGTCACATGTGACTTAGTCACGTGATGGTAAATGTGTACCTGGACATGGGTAAACCAACCAAGTGTCTACAATGTTAGCAGGGCAAAGAGATCAGTCTGTTTCTAAAAGAACCCGTCATACTACAATTATTTTAAAGTGACAGTCCTGTTGTAACGGTTGTGAGTAATAAATGGCGAAAGATTTATACATACTAGAAGACATTCTGATACATAAAATTAGAATGCAGTGGCTTGAATATACCAGATTGCTAATTGGGTTCAGCGCCCACCACAGCCCATAATGGGGTTTTCTGAAAAGAAGCTGATTTCAACGTTTGTGCAAGTGCGAACGTCGCAATCAAGGGCAGGTGATGTTTGACTTGTAATTAAGTTTCCAAATGCTGTTATTCCGTCCTCTTCCTTTTCATCATAATCAATAACGAACAGTTTTTCTATGCGTGTTATTTGCCAAACGTAAAACAGCTTAGCATTAACTGCAACATATTGATCGAATATAATCGCGTCATCTTTGGCAATATTCAGAAAAACATATAATTTCTCAAAAGTTTCAATTGTGTTACTTCTTCTGTTATTTCCAGTTCTATTACTAATACCTTGGCAACCAAAACAATGAAACTGACTTTCTGCTAGCAGTTTCTTGTGATAACAACTATCATAGTATTAACGGTGCAACGTCAAATAAGTCGAGTGTTCAGTGTAAAGTTATCGTTAATTCATATCGAGATGTGTAACTAACCAATAAGGCTTTCAAAAAGTTTAGTGTTCCAATTCACTTTGAATACGCCTTGGTAGCCAACTTTTAAATGAGGTCGGTACGTTTGGCAATAAGATTAAAATACAAGAAACGTTGTTTGAGTAGGCTAAGACAAGTTCCAGCAGAATGCGAACGCAACCTTTTGTGTTGCAATTTCTAGAGCAAAGCAGCACAGAAGCCCTTTACTAAAGATGCAACGGTATCCTCATAAAAGGTAAGGAGTTGTTCTACCAAAAGTCTAATAAAGATTCATTTGGAAGGAAAGTTCAGGAAGATCCGGTTCCACCGAACTTGCAGATATCGCGTGAGTTATTCTTAGAGAGGAGAGCAACAACAGGCATCGGCTATTCGTTAACATGTTGTTGATTTACTACCGTTGTCTCGCTGAACATTCGTTTGAATGCGATTTTGTGACGTAACCTTCTATTTTTCGATCTAGCCATTACTAGCAACAAAATCTCCAATGTCGCATTGTTCTGCAGAGGCGTTTGTTTTTCTAACAAGCAGTGGGCCACTAAAACGTGTTCTTTGACCGAAACCGTATAGAAAGCGCCTTGTCTACACTGTTGATAAACGCAATTCGCCGCCTGCTTCCCTCATCGCTTCCTCAGACAGTTCGCACCTCAGCATTTCTGCGGTGATTCAATAAACCGAAAATTATGGAGGACTTGACCGTATAAGTGACGCCAATTTTGGATTCTGTGCCTGCTATATCGAAATCAGCAATTTTTTCCACATTTTCTGAACAGAGATCATAAAACAATCCTGACTTACGGTTTGTAAATGTGCGGGCAACTGTTAGCTAAGCAGATTGCGTGGTTTCGCCTTCCAAAACAGAAATTGTGCAAAAAATAGATTTCAACCACGACTTATCTCATGTGTGCGATTATAAAACATAAATACAAGAACTAAAGCTGGCTGACTCCAAAGGTGTGAAAGCAAAACTGTCATAGATATAGGTAGTAGACGGGATAAAATATGGAAATGTTGTGTTCAAAGGTTTGGAAAACGTTGTCGCTGTTCTGCTTATTCGCATTTTTCGCAAAGCGAAAAGAGGTTTTCATCTTGTCTGATTCCATGACAAGCGGTGGGTCTAGCGTTATCTAACTCTTACATATATGATCGGTGCATGCGAGATTATTCGCAGCAAACCAATCTTCTTATAGGCGATTTAGACTATAGTGCTGAGAGAAGGGGTGGTAGCATAGTGTTGTCACGGGATGAAGTTGTCGAAACCATTGCGTCAGTACTTTCACCAATAGTTGGAACTGTGAAAATTTCTAAGTTTATCTAACGCTGACACAAGGTTGTTATACATTATGCATGTTTACAGACCAACACACACGGAACGCGTCTGCCTGTGCACAAATCATCTCGTTCGTCCACTTAATACATGCAGATTGTGCACAGTACAACCAACAAGAGATCTCTCAACTGAAAGTCGAGCTTTATTGAAACTGGTCCGATTTCAACCACAAACGTTAGGCGACAAGAGGTCAGCTACATTCGTACCGTCACATCTTAAAATCTAAGGTTCTGCAAATATGGTGTCATCCAGTCACACGTGTCCGTCATATTCACTTTCGACGATCGGTCTGTGTGAAGGGCTACTGCTAGTGAAAAGGCATACTTAGAGTGGGAAGAAGGCTGCTCAGAGTAGAGCGGTTTAAAATATTTACACGTATTAATTCACTGTTATCTACTTTGGTAAGAAAAGAATCGGTTGACACTGAAAGTGGGCAATGCCGAGATTTTGACGCAGTTATTCAGGAGGGTCATGTGAGGTTTAATTCGCAGACAAATTAGCTTAGTCCGGGAATTTTGAGTATATACCGTCCAAAAAAATGCAAAATGCAGAAGCAAAACAAATTTGATCACATCTCCGCTGAAAACGGTCATTGTTGTCTCCATTTGAAGATCGTTTTGACAATCTTGTGAGGCAATGGAATCAAGCTATAGGCCTGCGCCTTCCTATGCGCTGATTCTGTCGCGGAAGAAAGATGGCAAGTGTTTGTAAACTACGAAATTTAACCAGATTGATCCTGACTAACATGGTCACGAACTGGAACGTGAACTCAAAACAATACCTTAGATCAAGAGACTAGCAGAGTTAAGTGGTAGATATTTATATATAACATTTTTAAGGAACTCACGCTGAGCATGTATAATCAGGATAAAACTATTGCTGACTACCAAAGTTGTCTGCCCATTCAAAAAGAGGGCAAAATACTTCGAGTACCAAGAGGCCAGACTTCTACATTCGAAATTCTATGTGCAGCACTAGAAAGTGCTTTCTCAAATGTCAGCAGCTTAACTGGAATCCATATTCTTCACTAGTTAATGAATTGGAAAAATAAGTAACCGATCTTGTTCAACGGACAAGTACACTGTTACTTGCTGACAAGAATGAGCTCATTCGTAGCGAAGTGACTAAAATTAATTTGCCACAATTTTCTGTATCGTAACTCCTGGACGCGGAATTTTTCAGTCTGCTAATTATCGGGAATAGGACAAACGGTGATTAATCTTCAACCTGATATATGTTGTGTTTTCATTAATTACAAGAAAACGACAGTTGACAAACTTTTACAAAAAAAGTTAAAAGCTGAAGATCCGAATCTGTCTGACCTCATTCTTATCAATATACTTCTCAGTGCTAACTTGATCGAAACGTTGGGTAACAAGCTGAGGTCGCCAGAAGTCATTGGTTTACGCATATTGGCTTCACGAATTAGGTTCCACACCTCAGCCTCCAATACCTCTATTCAAATTAGATGCACAGCTACATGAGGGTAGCATCAAACAGACAAACACTAATGTGAAATCGTTGACAGGAACAACGAAAATTTTACCTCTTCAAATCTAGACGACAAACGTTGTTTTGTGGCTTACATCTTACACCAGTCCTATTGATGGAGGACAAGCGCTCTCATTTGCGTAAACGGATCTGATATGCATCTATCCGATGCAATGACTGCTGATGAACGATGCTAAATATGCTAATTAGCACCGTTCACAGAATCATTTGTCACTGCTTTCGACCCTAAAATGGACAGTGGAGCATTTACAAATACAAAATTGACAGAATTTAAATGCGGACGAAATCGATGGTAGGGATATAATAGGCTCATCTCAAAATCCATCCAAACGACAGCCACCATCAGAATAGGAGTAGTAATCTTCCTAACCAGCAAAACAACAGAACGCTTATTTGCAAAAGAGAGGTGGGTGGATGAACTAGGTTTCTAGAATCTAAACACAACGTCTTGAGGGGCAATGGGTTGAGTAGAACAATTAAAACGTTAAGCCCAAGATTTAAAACAGCGCTATTCCACACAACCCTAATCAGAAACGGGACCAATAACCGATGTTCAATTGATGGCTTGTACATTGTTTGCTAGTAGGTTGTTTGGACTGATAAGCTCACATTCCTCTCTGCTTGCCTCAGAAAACAACACACTGAGGATTGTAATCTCAATGTAGCCCGGTAATGCAAAATAAATATGTTTGCCATCATCCTGTTTTGATGACTACCATGGGACTTTTAAAACGATCCGAGCAAAAAACGTCTTCGGTCATACTGAGCAAATAGGTCTCAGTAGCATCCACCAACAAACAGAATACAACAATTAACTATTCACACAGAGACCTCACAGAAACTCGTCTGTTTGCGTTAGTTTTCTTGTGTAAGATGAAAACAAGGTGATTAAAAATTATCTTCCAAATCTATTGAGTCAATGTAGTGACTGAAATGTTTGACTGGTTTTCCGATTCTTGAACATCCACAGGTAGCCTGAAGTGCTGTCCAAAAACTAAGAATTCAAGCCAGATAGGATTGACTATTTATTTCCCCTTACTCTCAATCGAAACGCCGAAATAATCCTTTGCCGTCACGCAACCAAATATCCGAACACACTGGGACATCACTGGATGACATTCTGTGGTTTGCTGATTGGAAGAAAAACGCAATAACTTGATCTATGTGCAGAACCACACTATGGCATATACGCCTTAGAGTAAAACGCCTTCTTGTTCATACTAACTCTTAATGTGGGATTTGATAACAAAATCAAGACTGAATGAATATTACAAAATAAACTACACCATCTGCTAATTCTTGCTTTTAGAGTGAATTCACATTTTTTGGACCACGGTTTTTATCAAACACAAAATTTCAAAGCTGAGTCGTATTTGTGGGCATCATGGGTTGGATTGTTGCAACTCCCGAAGAAGTAAGCAACCGTAAGTAATGTGGCCAAAATACATCACAAATTCATTAGCAAAGGCTGACAACCGTAGGGATAAGGACTCGCCATCGACTGCTTGACAAAGGACTGCTTAAGAAAATTTCAACTGAGCGACGTCGAAGGTATAGTAGCTTGAAGTGTGTTAAGCGATAACTCCCTATTCTGTCGGGTTAGACAGTCACAGCTGAGATAACGAAGCATTCAAAGTCCGTCCTAGTGCCCGCCTCTAACCAGCACGTTAAGTTATGGGGGGTTTGGCGAACAGTCTGTTTTTGGTTGTTAATCATCGGGCCAATTACATAACATTTTATACCGCCATGGTTATG
>LOND01012798.1:0-10270 GCA_014220965.1 Paragonimus kellicotti
TTACCTGTAAAATTTGTAACGATTTTGCAAATTAGTTAGATTTATAAGGCAAAGTTTAATCCGCGAATGTCAATATTGTTTCGTTTCATCGTTCCACATATGTAACCAATTATAGCGAGTGAAATGTTGACATCTTAACTAATGCACCGGGCAAAATTGTGTTTCAAGTGACAATAGAAATTAATCGTATAAAGTGACTTGAAGAAAACTCTACACTCGGCCTACAATTACGGTTCACTATCGGAGTTTAAATGGTCCCATCTGTGACAACCAAACACTTGTGTATACTACTCAAGTGGCATGCAGCCTGGAGCAACTATGACGTGACAGTTATGAGGCTGTATGCAATGTTTGGCAAAATAACTTCAGGTCTGCAGTAAAAGTCAGCACTAATCAACCGTTTGTGCTGTCGATCGACTTCATCTTTAATTAAAGTACCTCATCTCCTGGACGGTATCACTTGCATTTATCTTGTTAAATCAACCATGTTTGTTTTGGTGTATCGATTTTCGTAAACAGTTCTGTTTGACTGAATATGCCCCCCCTCCCGAAGTTTCAGTGGAACAGGAATGACACATTCTATGAAACGTCAACCTGAAACAGACAATTTTAGTAATGGACGTAAATACAAACTTTCTCGATTTTTCAGAAAAGTGTCGTGCGAACGCTTTGTTTGAGTTACTGCTGTGCCCTACTTCTTCCTGTTCTGCGCATACGAAATGTACCAACTTCAGAATTAAAGCGCCTACATTCCCACAATCATTAAAATAAACGTGTTTTGTCGTGAATCAACTTGTGCACCCATGGAACGCATCTATACCGTTTGGCTCAGAAATTGTTGCCTTGGATTATCTGACGATACCAGCTATGATATATAACATGACAGTGTGTGCATTTATTACTGAGAGGCTACTCTTGGGGAATCGTCTGGCTGTTTTCATCCAATTAAAAAGAAGTCCGAGAGTACAACTAACAAACAGTAATTCTCGAGTGAGTGTTCTGTCGTTGAATTGCTCGTCACGTACGTTTTCCACGGTTAATCTTCCATACAATTTCTAGGGATGAACACTACTAACATAACCCCTCCTATATATTTCAGCTGACTGCAAAAGGTTCATATCGTAATCAACCCGTGCGCGGATCTTCATGGAAATGTGTTAAGTCAAACAACCTAACGGGGTCGGAAAGAAAATGCCCTTTAGACGACAGTGAGAAACGATGACTCGAAGAATGGTGCTTATTCATCGCAGCTTATGTAAACAATCATTGTCACAAACAATGGAAAATGTTGGCTTACACAGCCCAGCTGAGCAGACTTTCTATCAGTTCATCTAAATGGCACCGATTACGACTGAATGTGCACTATATATCGATCGTATACTTCACCTGGCGACGGTAAGTGCTGCAAACCAGACTATCCGTTTTTCTCAACTCAACCGTGCAACAAAACCACACGGTTAAATATACGGTGAGAGATGCAGAGAAAATTATGCGGTCTGTCTATGTTTCACTGTCACTCGAAAGATAAATGTGAAACGTTGCTGACGATGTCGGTTTTTAACGAATGTTGGCGTAGAACGAATTGTGAACCCTTGGCAGACTCCAAAACAATCATTCCTGTTTTGCAGTTGATGAATCAGTGCACCAGAAGATGCACGTGAATCATATTCCGGATCTTAAAACGATCATATTTGTGTTGCTGGGATTATCACGAAAGATGTTTAGAATCAAATCTCGTGGTACTTTTTCTTCAACCTTCGGTTGCTGTTGACTGTGACAACAGGCAGCTGAGCGAGTCCAACAATGTGTAGTATGCACGTGGTGAAACCACCGGAGAACAGGGAACAAAATTTCTAGGGGATAAGGAGGATGATACAGTGGATCAGATATCTGCTGGTCGCTTTTCTATCCCGGACCGACTTATCCGAAATTATTTGGAACAGGGATGTGCTAATTACCTTGTTGTGAATGCAGCGTTAGTGGAACAGACGATGAGTTATCCAACTGTTGTGTTTCCTCTCTGGACAATGCAATTGTTTAACGGCTTAAAAACATCCAAACTGAAATTCGGTACATTGTAAGCCATTTGCTGATGGTCAGAATATTTAAGAAAGGAGTAACAAAGTGGTTTTTGGAAAAGGCACCATATCTATATTTTAACGGTGAAATAAATCTCAGCTTGCCGGAAAAACTTATACAGTTGTCTTAATGTTCTGTTACTTCCGAACACATCGTCTGACGTGGAAGTAATAACTGATGATGGGAATTCTGTCACCAGTCGTGACAAACAAGTTATGTCGACAAACTGATGAAGCAAAAAATCGCCAGTGAACAACTTTCACGAACACTATAATGTTTGAAGTTTATCAAGCAGAATGAACTGCAAAACAATACATCTGTCAGAGTTTTAACGAGCTGTGAGATGCGTTCCGCCACTGTTTATCCTTTACAATGACTCAACTGCTTCTGAAGAATACACGAAACGGATGTATTCATTAGCCTTGTCGTGAATAACGATACCTGGGCGTAATACAGACTTGTCCAACACTTCTCGCTGTTGTGGAGCTGAAACAGAAGATGATGGTAAGTCCTAGTAGTCACCTTTTAATTGTGAACATTCCGCGTTTTATATCAACAAAGGGTAAGAGAAATAGTTTTTAACCTTATTACTACTCCTCCGAAAACCATAATGTTCCAAAATGTCAAATTGGAACGTGCACCTTCTCTCTCTTACATACTGTAGGCAGCCTAGTACGCGAAACAGAGTTAGTTTCTTCTGAGTTCGTTGACAACGTTCAGTTATGTATGACCACAAAACACTTCATGTTCAGGGACATTTTATTGTATAAAGGAAGGCATGAGAACGCGTTCAGGTGACATTCGACACAGAGGAGTTTCACTCTAACTACTAAACTACATATTACGTAATATCCAATCAACAATCTAAACAGATAACGTCCTTGGAACACTGAACGTTGTGGGCACCTAGCTGGCCATAGGTAAAAAAATAAGTTCGGGATTGTCGTCCGTCGCAAACCAAAAACTCCGGCAGGCAATTAACTTTCGAATTCGTAGTGTGTCCAACTTGCAATCACTTCAACAACAACCAAAAAAGATAGAATCTTTGTCAGTACTAACAATTGAAAACAGAACTCAGTCGTCTGACTGCATTAATACGCGACAGCAAGTCTCCACAGGCAAGCGCTCATAAACTAATAGCCGTACACAAAAATAATGTTAGGAAGATTTGAATCGCTTTGTTTCGGTACTTCATCAAATGTTTACGTCTGATGTAGTCAGAAATATCCTAACGGCCTAGTCACATGACAAATTATTTCGTCTTGCTGACTAGTCAATACCATCCTGATAAGAACAGAAGGGGAAATTCAACTTCTCGATCATGCTAACTGTGTTTATTAAGCAAACGGTACACACAACCGGTTTAAATAACCTGCTCAAACTTAGATGCCAATGAAGCTTGGAACAGCGGAAGTTGGGAAACACACGAACCATCAGGCCAAGAGATGAAGTACAATCAGAAATCTGGAGCGCGCTGCGAGCATTCTCATAACGAAAATCGCTTATAGCAACGCTCTCATTTTGTCCAGAGTATTTCCTGTCTTACTCTGAAATGATGCAGGCATTAGTCCTCATGATCAATACATATGAGTCAGCCTTGACAGTGGTGCCCGTCTGTCCTCCTTTTGAATGGGCTTAACCACATCCCTGGATGAGGATCAAAGCGCGAACTAGAACGAATATCTTGAGAGCGGCAGGGATCACATCAGAGGGGCTACTCTTGCCAAATCTACTAACGAACTCATTAAGTCATATATACATGCATGCACAGAGGACAGTTCTGAAAATCAATTGCCGGCTAACAATCACTTCGGAGAGCGAAGAACACGTATACGATCGAAATGTTGTGCCTCTGATGCGTCTGCTCTGCTGAAAACTTCAGTGAACGATGTGTTTTGACAAAAATTGCCGAAGGAAAGCATAGTTTCTAACTTCACTCAATCGTTGACTTTGTGCGCTACAATTTTTGTCTCGCCAAAATCAATTTTTATTGAGTTAGCCTTAAACTCGTAATTTTTAATCATATTTGTGTTAAGATTACACACAAGTTGCCGATGAAATGTGCGCGTAGGAATATTTAGTATTTATCCATTCGAGTACACTTATGACTTCAGCTGCATTTGGACCAGGCACAAGAATCCCAAACAGTATGCAAACGGATCTACTGCTACAAAGAACGGATTTCTAGTTTCAACGTGGAACGCTCGTTGAGTCTGGGCATTATGGTTCAAGACGAGTGGTAAACGAACTTCGTAATTCATCCAATCTTTCACGTAACGAATCATTAGGAGATAAATAGTTAAGCAATGAGAACACAGTGGTATGCAGAATATTCACGAACGTTCCAGAAAGAATCATACGCTATTAAACACCTATTGTTGCCCAACTCAAGAAACCTGTAGTAAACACACGAATACATTCGGCTGTTATCCCAAGTTTGTGTATATTGTCAACTATTTCCAGAAAACTAGCGTAGTGAAAGCCACATTTGTTAAATATATAATATATGTGTTTGATTCGCTATTTACTGATGACCTCCTGGAAACGCGAGATAACGTGAACATGACGGATTGCATTTTTATAATGAGACGTCTGTTTGACTGAGCATTTTTGTTGAAGGTTTTGCGAATTAAAAGATTTTTTCCCCTTGCTTTCGTTAGATATAGCAGAACAGCCAGAACAGACCTGTCTCTATTATATTATTCTTGTCAGTTGCAACGGTGTCAAGGTACATACGTTTTAGGGAGTTGCGGTCTTTTTCTGGAGTTCAGCTTCTCTATTCACATGCCTTATCAGAAGAATTGCATTTGTGAATACTGACAGAGCCAGCAAGCAATATTAGGCTGTTGACGCTGGTTTCCAACCATTTATGAAGCAGTTGATTCGTTCCGCGACAAACCAGCCTGTATCAAAATCCCTGGAAAATATACATGATAACTGCTAAAACGTTATGGGAACATCAATTTACGATTTCGTCAAATCCATCGATAACACTCACTTTTCAAATAGGTTTTCTATGTTATCCTTTCAAACGGAATTATTCTAGTATTTCCCACTAAAATTCTAATTAGTTGGCATAGTTTAATTACATTTTTTATAACTTCAGATAGAAAAGATTTACCATCAGTCTTCGGATGTGCCGTCAAACAAATCCAACGAGAAGATGCATATTAAAATTTTAATGCATGGTGCATAATAACGGATAGGATGGCGGTCTCAAACATCCGGTTTAAACAAGCCGGTCATACTTTGCTGATATCAGCACGCACTGACTTGTTGACCTAGTAGTTGCATTTCTGGGCCTATACAGTTTTCTTTTATCACACGGAGAATAGTTGAATTCTTTACCGCTCGGATGGGCGTTACTGATATGCCAAAAAAGATATTAGAATGACAATGAGGACTGTGATGTACGTTCAACACAGCATTTTTTGATTAAACAATAGATAAATTACTATGTTCATCAAAACACATAGGGAGTTGAGCAATGGGTCGAAATCCATTGAGCTATGCACCAGTCTATAGAGGTGAGTACTGCGAAATGTACAACAATTTTTCAGCAGTTGACTGTTCTAACGATAGTGTTGAGAGATTCACAAGTCCTAGGACGAATACTGAAAAGTCTACCAGAGGTTCCGATTCACGTACATTGCCAAGTTTAGACAGTATGGTTCACGATTTACCCTTCACATTCCGGTAGTCTTCTGCAATAAGTTAACTTCGAATTGACCAGTGATCAGTTGACGAGAAATAAATGGTATCGATTGAATCGTCCGCTTGTTTGGTCCAGCGGTGTCCGTGTGACCGGCTGTTGTCAATGCTGCTCGGCAGTGGCTCGAAAATAGCAGTAAAACGTCGTATTGTTCGTTCTTAACAAAATTGTTGTCGCAGACTAATTGTACCCAAATCAGTGTTCTCAATCAGTCTACTATCTGCATATCCACATAATTTGTTCACTGGTGATTATTGGGGTTAGCATTTGATTGGTCACGTAGGTAACTCCCTGACAAGGTCAGAAAAACGTTTGAACAACATCCAGGGTCTAATGTATATCGACAAGAAACGAAATATTTCACCAACTTGCATACGGCTAGGTGGTCTAGTAATCCCTAAACTACTTGATTTATGATTCACTCTTATAAAATCCATCAGTCTTTCTGTAAGTTTTGTAGCACAATACACAAATAAATTTTGCGACCCACTTTGTTCTCTAATGTTTGAACGAGAAACTTCGTAGCTTCAAAAACGTCTGTCCACTGCTATTGAATTAAAAAGTTGTTTACTGCGTTAAAATATCTGAGAAATGTTTGATGAATGTTTCGTTGATTACATTATAGCCGGTGTCTTGTTTTTTCTTTTTAACATAATTGTATCTAACGTTAACCCATATTTTACCCCGTTGAGTATCAATAACATGGAAAACAGTAAAATATTTTCATTTTGTGTTTTCGAAGTAATAAATATGTTTGTTTTGTTACAGTAACTGAAATGTGTGTTAGTTTTCGGAGGTGTCGCACGGAAACCTTTGTTATTGATAAATCACTATGCTTCTAAAATGTGTAGTGAACATGCAGCAAATTGCATAGAAAATGTTGCAAATGTCTGTTTGCTTTATATCTATCGAAGTCTTATGACTAAATCACTATTTTTAGAATTGACTGATATTTATGTTACCAAACTTCATCGTGAAAATCTTGAATTTTAAGTTTCTAACGTAACTTCTGTCTTGTATGCCACCTTAGCCACATAAACTAGCAATCAGAAAAAAATAATAATTGAGAGCAGTATAGGTTCCGGGAATATTGTGTGTAACCAACAGATTGGTAATGTTGTTCAACCTTAACTTACAAAAAAAATGTTAACGTGAATTAAATAGTTCCTGTTTGTCAAACAAGTGGTTAGGATTGTCGAAGTAACCAATGAAAACTCCACATCTGAGAGAACGTTTACAGACTTTAACGGAAGATCTACCCTTCCATTCAACAAAATTATCCTCGAGAAATTCTGTTATCTTGTGCCTTCACCATGTACCACCGTTTTGCTATTTGTGAACAAATACCGTGGCAATATGAATCTTGGTAGAGTTAGTTTCATGAACTTTGTTTTGTTTGAAATTACTTCCTGTGAGGAATATTTAAGCAATATACAGAAAATCGTTCATCCAAAAATTATTTTATCTATTCAGAAAATGGTTTCTGTCGATTTCGTAAGTGGAAAAGCTATCAGTGAGGTTGGCTGTATGTTTTCAGTGGGATCCATTTTAAGTTTACTGTCATGCAACCATATCTGTCATGACATAAGGCTAGCTGATTGTTTGATTCCATATGACGGCAACGCCTGCTGGTAAAAAGGTTGAGTGTTAGTGAACCCAGAGTACATACCTTGTAAGTCCTGTCTCACTTCCGTGCACACTTAAAAGGGAATTACAACCCACATTCTGTCTTACAGTTCCGTGCTGAATGTGGCCTTTGATTTGCACCGACGAGTTAGAAACTGAAGTCGACCTCTTTCGTAAAAAAAAAAAAAAAAATCTTAATATCAGTGATTGATTGATTAATTTGAATGTTTTGGGTCATTTTAAACTTTCATGCTTTTTTCTCCGGAAGCCATTTTTATAAAACAAAATAATGTGCGGGAAAGTTAACTTGGGTCATTCTGACTAGTTTTAGCAGGGTTATCTTTCAGCCGATACGTGTCGATCTAATTCACACCTTTATCGCTAGGTTTAGCAGTGCATTCCACAACCATCATTACCCCGAAAATCGCCGTTTGGGAAGCGGAGCTGCTTAAAAACATACTTGAGATTTTGGGCATAGAAATCTGGTGTCCTAACCTTGCAACACGCTACAGCTACAACGCATTAAGAGGGGGAGGTATTTCTAGGTAGGTTGCACAAATACATGTAATATTGTATATTGAGAGACTTCGGCAACTGAAATAACCCCAACTTGCACCCTAGCATCGGATGTCAGGCTTGAAGCCCGTGATGAGGGCTTTGCTCAGACATACCGTTGGCTTTTGACTTGCTTCACAATTCTACCCACCACGTTTTCTCGAAAATTTCAGCTGTCATACCCGTTTTAATAAAACCCCTATTCTTTCGACAGTTTTTCAATGAAACCATAAATATCCGAGATTGTGGATTGTATTTCTCAACTGTCTACACTAACTGCGAAAAGTGAACACTTCAAGGTCATTTGTGCAGAACTGAATTATTAGCCGGACTAAAATATCCTCTATGAATGGCATAATAAAAACAAACGAAGGGATTTCTCCAAAACGTATGCAATATACCTGTTAACTTGCCGAACGACCGGTGATCCTTTAAGCAAAAGCCAGTGGGTCATTTTCGCATTTTACAAAACAACCGCAATAAGCCTGTCTAATTCTGAGTGGATTGTGCATTTATATCTCACGGTACATCGCAAAAATGGCAAGTCACCCCCAAGACGACATAACCAAGAGCGTGAGAAGAAAACTCTCTCCAGACAAGGCATGCTATTAGTCCAACAAATGAAATTAGTGTTTATCGACAAAAATGTTTTTCACTAGCCGGCCGAATATGTGATGATGCAAGGCAGTTAGTTGTACGATGTGCTTGGGATTTGGATTGCAACAGCTTTGGCCACTTCTCGTTACAACCGTTTTCGAATCTTTCAAGGATGTACCTCCTCGTCATCTTTTCGATCTGTATCAATATTGTTACAATCAATATGCTTTTCTCCACATACATCTACTCATCTCCAACTTTTTACTATAAGATATGCCCAGTTTTTGATCCAATGGATAATTCAACTTTTCCCTCTATTCAACCGAAAGTGCTCGAATGTTTATAGAGTAGGAAAATTATTATGGATCCCAATAATAAATGTTCCAAAAAAAACCTAATCCTGTCTTTTGATGAATCCCTTGATCTTGCGGTAGATAAATTGCTGTTCATTCTTTCTTGGTACTTTATGACCCACATGAATCTGGTCAAGTATAGTCATGCTATGAATCCGGTGCCAGACGTCGGTGAAGTATTACCGTCTTTTTGAGTAAAGAAATCCCTGAAATGCGGCTAATCAATCTGTAGTAAGTTTGTGGATAGTTCCAGCAACCGCAATGCACTCAAGACTATTACACCGCTGGCATATTTTAATGGGACGAATTCATGGATAGGGAACATTTTGTTCGTTCTCACGTAGGTGAGAGTTATTGCAAGGATTTTGTTTCTCTTTAAGCTAAGGAAAACGTTTTAAATAGCCAGAAACGTTAGATAGTTCGGCTCCAGACAAAACATATCTATTTCCCCAGACATAAGAATAAGCTGGAACAATTCAGACGAGCTTCCTGTCAGTCCGCTCAGTCTCTCCACATGGGATGAACCTGATGGAACTGGGTTTTTGAGCAACTTCATTGACTAGTCATGCTTACTCATGAAAACTGTCTGGTCTTATGTGGTACCACGTAGTTAACTGGTCACAGCTAGGTAAAAACCAATAAAAACTTATTTGTTTAACTGGTTTTCAGATACTTCATTTGAAGCTCGTTTTAGTCCGTTGGTTATCAGTTTTTAGGAATCCATAACTGTAAGATGGTCCTCGGAGCTAAATTAACTCCTCAAAATTATTCAGGCTTTTTGTCTTGAGTCACGTTGACGTCACGGCAGTTGAAGTGGCACGTAGTGGCTAGTCATTATGACACGAGTAATTCGATTACTTCCCAATGAAATCCCCTGAACAAAAGGCTTTCAAATTGCACGTTTCGAACCAACGTCATCGACTTTGGAACTGACAGAAAAAGCGTAGCAGGTCGACGTTCAGTTTAGTAGACAGGTTATACTCGAGAGAACTTTGTTGAGATATATTTTCGGAGAGAGTAATATTTTTATCCACGTGATACAACCGATCCTAAAAATGTTGCATCAAATTGTAGTATTTTTGGAAATAAAGCCGTATTCGTTGCCACTTTTTCTGTTCTCAATCTATTATTAATTAGATGACTAGTCTTACGTCCGCGTTTGCTCATGATTACCTGTAGAATCGGCTGAAACATGAAATGCAGTTTGCTTAAAGCTGTATTTATTTCCGACGATACATTCTTCAAGAAAACTTCCATACAGGAAACCTAAGCGCGGAAGGTTTCACGATAACTCGTGGAGTGGACACTGTTTGCGTTCTTCATGGTTCATACCAGTTTGTTACGGACG
>LOND01012817.1:0-10246 GCA_014220965.1 Paragonimus kellicotti
GCCACAGAGATCGTGTTGTGCAACTAAATTACCGCCACTGTTGAAAAGGTCGCCTTCTACACATGTGATTACTCAGCACTTCGTGCCTACGAATAACTTCACGCAGGACAAGCTTGTGAGATAATTAGTTGATTTTCTCCAAAATAAGAGAAACTAATCAATCAGTTGTAAGATATCCGCACCAAATTTAGTACGGATGAAGTCAAACAGTTTGGGCGTCTTGTTCAACATGTTATTGAGAAATGGATTGAGAACAACACAACGTTATGAGCAAGTTGTAATAATCTACGTTTCAACCGATATGGGTTTCGATTACAACACTCCTGAGGAAGGCCACCCGAGGTGGTTGGAACGTAGAGTGTTACAACTTGCTCATAAAGTTGTGTTATTTTCAATCCATTTACTAATAAGAGAAACGAGATTGCAAAGCATAGCCTTCGGGAGACTTTTGAACTACTGACGGTCTTGAGGCGACCGTTTGGAGGTTTCGCGTTGGTTTCGCCGTCGATCGAGTCAGCTTTGTATTGCTACTTGCAAAAATGAATATAGTGAGTGTGCGTGTGTGTGTGCGAGAGGACGTTGTCGAAAATATGTGTAACATTTTTGGCCGCTGAACTGAGAAAATTCGTTCCCCTCTCTGTATGTTATACTTTATTCACCGATCTGACGTTTCGTGCTCATGTCCATATTCAACCCATTTCTTGTTAGTGAGCGTATTTTGTAATAGTCGACTGCAGCTTGAGTGGACAATTTTGACCTGGCTTAGTTTCGCGGAAATGACATTGCCGTAACATCGCGTTGACGTCGCCTGCAACTCTACAGTCTCGTGTGTGGTGTAGCAGTCTATTCAGGCGGTGAACAAACATTATTCCTTGCTGCGTTCCCTTCACACACACAAGCTGTCAACCTACCGAACTGATGAGATCATCTGAATAAGTGCTGCAGACCAAACAACCACTCAATTAATCATGCAATGTATGCGAAAAGGGAAAAGGTTTCCCTACTCAGACATCATCCACAGATTCCACTTTGTAAGTAGATCCCGTGGCTTTCCTATTGTCATTCCATTTGTCTTCTCGAACTGACAACGTGCAAACTACGCTGGTATAAAATAGTTACGTATTCATATTAAAACTGACCGTAATCAGACCGTTAATTCTGTTGAAGTTATTTTGGTACGTTTATATTGATCAATTGTTCGATCAATTTGTGTGATCAATCGCTAAGACGTTTTTGGCTGCTCTGTTCTGATCGCCTCTTTCTACTTCATATGCTGTTTCATCTATAACAAACTTTTGCTAGTATGATGCTAGTAGGAATTACATATCTCTTATTAGCGCACAAACTTCCATGAACGTCTCACTTATATTGATAGTGACATCCACCAATGTGTTCAGAAATGGCGTTAACGTACCAACCAGGCTGACAGTAGTACAGCGGCAATGTGGTCAAGGTAGTTTCGAACAACAATATGAATTCTGTGCTGTTCCCATTTCCAAACTGTCTTCTACCGAGTCTGTAGATTAGGTGCGTCTAAAGTCTGAAGCTTTAGACTTTTAAAACAAACGTAACTATTCCAACAAGCTAACTTACCCCGGATAACAATATGGTGTTCAATATAGCACCGAGGAATAATATTGAGATGAGAGGAAGCATTCAACTTCTCAACGCTCGGTTTTCCAGATAGCAAGTTTTACATCGGGTGCACTTGTCCATAAACTCACGTCCATTACTTATATAGTACAATTGGTAATAGTTGAAATTTTATATAATGTGTTGTTACCGTATTTTGCCTGAGATAGCACAATCTTTTAACAAATAGTTTGACATTTTACTTCACCCAAATCTCAAGTTTGAAAACGCTGGAATCTGAAAGATTGTTATCAAGTAACAGCACGTACTAAATAAGATTTCCTGCTTAGTTCTATTCCGAATCAGCGCTCCCAGATTCACTCCCTAAAAGTATACGGGTTACATGAAGTAACAACTAGCTTCCATGCATCGGAATCTGTGTCGAACTATCTGAAGGAAAAATTAACGAAAAGCGAAGTGTATGGAACAACGCAAATAAGTTATGCGGGCAGTATACAAATTAAACCAACCTAACACGCGTTTGTTGCTTAGTAGATCAAATAATGAAATCACGCTTCTCAGAAACCCTGAACGAATGAAGAGATCAATTATTCATTTTTGGGTATTCCCGCGCTCCTGTAATACGACCCGTTTGTTAGATGGCGACAAATTGGTACGAACGGATTAAACGACGTCCACCACCGTGAATGATCACCGGTCTGGCTAGGTTTGCAAAATCAGCGGATATTTGACGCTTGTCTACTAAGTATATATAATTGCACCAGCTATTCCACGTACTTTACGATGCTCAGGGCAGCAAATAGAATTTGATCAACGATCGGGTGGTAGTCTCTAGTGTGATCTGATCATGCTTCATAAAAGTGATCTGATTATTTTCTCACACAAGACATTTTGCTTGCTTTACGGTTATCATGGCCAAATGTAACATCATCAGCCTCGGCTGCTAGTCAAAAATTGTCCGCCATTCTCTATTGCCAATGTGCGTGATTACAAACCACTTGTCGACGATGTTTGTTCCACGCCTCTTGAGATGTCAAACCATAGTTCCCGTATTACCTAGAATGTATGAACTGGACGTATCGCAGACCACTTCTTCTAACTTCGTTTTGTATCTTGTGTGCCATGCATGAAAAGTTTACTATTTCGTTCATCTACTGATGAAAGTTTTAATTAGTTGCGTGTCAATAATTTGACTGCAATCCATCCACCTATATTTACGCCGATCTTCATATGTTGATTTGGATATCTACAGAGTTTCTTTGAGAAAATGAACGCAGCCTGTGATCCCAGTCGTCGCTATCTGCTTTGATTTGCTCAATAAACGGCAAAATATAGGATACGCGTATTAGAGATGTGGAGAGGTGAACTCATTTAGGACAGTTTGAGCGATCTCATCCGTTAAGATATACGCAGTATGCATTTCGGAAATGTCTTGCTTTGAAACCTGTAGAGCAAGATTGAGTCAATGATCGACACGATGACAGCGCATAGGGAAACGAGTAAATCAGTCAGCTTTTAAACAAACTTATCATGAGCGGAAAGGCTTCGAGTGTTAGACTGACTGAATGAGAGAATATGCCCAAAATGTCAATTCTAGAATGACTCAACTGATAGTGGCGACAGCTAATAGTAACTTTGAAAGAAGTTCAACAAATCGTCAGAATGACAGAAGAATGAAGTGAGCCTATCAAGGAGATTTACGAAGAACACTGAGATATTAATGAATTAGGCGTAATGTCAACTGCAGTGTAATGCCAGATTGAATACTGTCTGTTTATGTACGGAAAAATGCCTTCCATATGGGTTTGTTTTACTAGCTTCAGTAAAGACGAAGCAAACTAATTTAATAAACCATATGTAAAGTACTTCCCGTATAGGCAACACGTCCAGTTAACTTTCCATATTGTGTCATGCGAAATTAAGGGCGCCACTCTGGTTATTGAATTGCCACCTTGCGAGGTACTCTGTGGTACATTTCCGGGCGTTCTAACCGTTCCGTCGATACACTTTTTCAGAAAGTAGTCGCACATGTATACTAAATTTTAGTCGCGTCCAGTGAGTTGCCTGAGTCATTCCTGGATATGCGATGTATCCGTCTCATTTGGTCGATCAGTCTTACTCACGAACCCTTAGTATGTGACTATGACGGCACACTTGAGCCTCTGTAGGATCAGAGTGGTTCAATTCTAATCCTTCCACATACAGATCGAATGTACTGGTCCCAATGTCGATCATTTTAATTTTTCTCTAACTTGGTTCAAAGCGTGCGTGCAATCGTTATATGAAATTGTTTGCACATATAATATGGACATAGTTCAAGGCAGTCCTGGAACTTATGCATCCCCAGAATGTTCATAGTTTAATTGAATTCGATCCTTTCGTGTAAAATGATCGTTCACCGACGAAACAGTGAAATGTTGCCCTCTGGCAGCAGCGTTTGGGCGGTTTTCAAGTTGAATTAAATGTTATCGTAACACAGTGAAAGCATTTGTACACATACAACCGTTGCTCTTTGCTTGCGTAATCACTTGACAATATTTTCACCCACGTAATTAACTCTGTCGTACTACAGACATCGTCAACCGTCATGGTTGCGCCTCAGCATCTCAAACTTCGTTTCAAAACATTTGTCATTCTGGAACATTGATAATTTGGACTAGGGTGTTGGCCATCCCCTATACCTCTGGAACATCTTCATTGAGTTCAATTCCCAGATCATCGTAACTAGTTTGAACTCAGTAAGCCTCGTTTTGTTTCCATTGATAGCCTAGTAAGCCACGTCAGAATGTATTTGAGATAATCAATGAACCGTGATTGACAATCACAACTGTTTATGGTAAATTTTTATGGGATATCAGACGTATTCAAAGGGCTTATTAAATTATAAAACGTAAAATCTTTGCTGTCAGTATGTTATTAGTACGGTAACGTTCGCAAAATAAACTGCGCATTTTGCGAAAAGATTACTCACAGATACGCTTTTGTTTACTACAGTCAAACTATCCGCACTTAGAAATTACTTGTAGTCATGAAGAAGCTTTCAAGGGACATTTGTACCACAATTTCTTGGCCGAGTTCTGTTAAGAAATAATGCGAAATACCAGAGAGAAAGATGGATATATCCATTACGACCGAAGGTTGAAATTTCCCGACACCTGTTTTCTTAACAGCAAATTTTCGAAAGGAGTTTATTAACACCATCGGTTTCTAACAGGCTTCTTCTAATTAATCTCGGTTCGTTCAATTTTCAAGTAGTTTTCACATGGGGTGTGATCAACACGGTTATAAGGACGTCTGTTCCATCTAATGCCTCCTATCACTGGTTCAATAAAATATAGGCAGTGTCATGAACGTTCGTTCAGGTAATTATTTGTGGTTTTAAAAACGTCTCCTAATTGCCATACCTGAAATCATACTGCCAGTTAGTGCCAATTCTGCATTTTAGCATCGGATGAAGTAACACTAGTGTAACGATTCGAATAATGTTTTCCTAAGACAGTCAGATTGATTCATCGTTGGTGAAATTATTCCACATGGGCACTATTCGAAACTTCATCCAATAAATTGCCAGTTTTAATCAAAGCTGACGCATTTCCGATGGTGTACATTTCAGAGCCAGTTCCGCAAATGCTTCCCACACTGAAAACAGGTGCAATTGTGGTCGTTCACGAAGTAATAATGATTCTTCATATACAACGTGGTTATACTTCAGCTGAAATGCATTTTCACTTAAGGATAAACAGCTGATTGACAACTTGAGTAGCAAAAATGTTAAAACTCATCGATACGGAAATTTCGACGGGAAATTAGTTATCCTTTGTGAACACTGAAAATTTCGTTGATAAAGATATGACTTTTCTCACTGAAGTTGCTTAATAATACATAACGTTTACTTGACCATACATATTTACAAGTGTTGTGTAGTACATTATCATTGTTCCGAGTCTGTATCATGCAAAACATGAGTTTAACAGAAGTTAACTTTTAGTACGGTTTGTTGTATCAAAGGAGAACTTACACTTCTGCCATTCTGGAAACTCAAGCGAAACTGCGGCGGGCGTATGTATACATTGTTATAACGCTCAACTATCAGTGACAGCACGATAATCTCAGATGACATTGGAGTTCCAGGTCAAGATCTTTATTATCAACTCATGGATATTGTTGTCAGTGAAGTTCGGAGCGATCGTTCTCTGCGAATGCTTACATATCGACAAACAGACAGTATGGATAAAATTTTAGTCAAAAACGATTCGGCGAAACACACATTTCAATCCGTGGTGTTTAACTGCACTAATGCAATTGAAAATTGAAAAAGTTCATCGGTGAACTGGTGACACATTTCCGACTAGGTAAATGTTGAAACTGAAAGACAAACATGTGTGCAATGTTTTCGTGTAATAAACAAAACTTTTAAAAATGTGAATTCTCATTACAAAGCTGGATTACTGTCACTAACTGTAAAACAATCAACGTGGTTCTATTCTGACATGAACAACCGAAGGTATTGAGAACTTCACTATATATGCCTCTGTTCGGGACGTTAAAGAAATATGCCATTCGGGAATGTCTTTGATGAACGCAACCTGCAAATCGCCCCTTAATAAGGATCCCAGGAATAAATCCGTTTCCATCTTAGAACACCAAATTGCATCATGAGCTGCTCCTTAAAAACCCACGAATTATCACAGAATATTTTTTCACGATATCTTTTAATTATTTTCATCTAAAAAATGTTGCACACTTATATCAGACTACATCGGAAACGACTGAATCAGTTTGGATGTTTACATGGCGATACCTGAAAATATCAACTGCTCACTCGTTAGTCTCATGAAAACGCATCATGAGGGCAACACAATCGTGCGACTGGAGTCACTAAACAAAATTAGTGCGATCAATCTGTACCGGTTCAACGCTCAAAGAACGTAGCTTCACAAGTTTGTAAACAAACAGACTGTTTCCTTCTGTAGTTGTCATTGATCGACAAAAAAATAGATCAAAATTTCTGTCGATCATATAAAGCCGAGTATTAGTTTACTGGCATTTATATAAAAACATAAATGGAAAGAAGTTCTAACGAAAGCCGCAATAATAAGCGGACATGAAAAGCAGGAATGAATCGAGTTTCATTTAATTATATGGTTCCGATTCATTGGTCAACAACAAAGCTTTCGTGAATAACTTTGAAACGCATCGGTCCCAATGAATAACTTCAAAAGCGTAAATCTAATACAACAATATGTGGAGGATTTATTGTAAAGTTTTTTATACCATAGCATACTTGTGGCGCACCGTAATAAAAACAGTGAGTTTATGTTATTGTACTCTTGACTGGCCAAGATGAAAACAACGTGCGTACTTCAGCACAAAAAGCAAACTGCAAGAAATGTTGAAATTTGCCATCATGACAGTTTTTTCCATAGAAACAATAAGAAAAATCAAACGACAAATATTCAACCACCTTCTGTCCGAATGTAAACGAACATGATTTGAAATGGATAACACTAATTTTCGTGATCAATATAAAACTATCAGGCTAATTCAAGTCTGTGATTAAAACAAAAGAATAACCGACTAATGGTTGATGAGTAATAGTGAATTTGCCATACTTCACTTTCAGCGTCATTCATAATTGGTGGTGACTTTTACTTTCCGATTAAATTTTTCCAACAACCTTGTAATATTCAGTTGCAACAGTCAAGCTTCAACTCTGTCAGAATGATTTATTCGTATTATTTTTCAAGATAGGCCGTTCGTAGAATCCAACAGAGTGCAAACGCCGCGATCGTAGGTTAACGGATTATTTTGTGGAAATAAATTAGAACAGCCTGGTAATTGTGATTATCCTTTGGTGATGAATTAGAACAACTTGGAAATGCATCAAATACCAATAATCTTGGTCACAGACGAACTTAGAAGCAAGAAATTATTATATTACAAATCCACAAATGTTGCATATATTATCATTCTTAACGATAAGTAGTAATTTACTTCGAACCTGATCTTTCAACAAGTTAATCTTAACGCTGCGATCGATTTCTGAAATAATCAATCATAATTAGAGAAAGTAGTGTTAGAATAATGAACGTTTTAATCCACGTAGTGGACGCCTGAGAAAATAAAATTACCGGAGATCTGCACAATGTTAACAGCCATACTTTAGAAAAGTCACAAACTGTCGAAGTTACTCGGTGTTTTCTAGATAATTTCATGACTCACTTTAAAAATTTTCCCGATCACTGAGGTTGTCTGCGCTCAACAATATACGACAAAATTAACTAACAAGAACGCCGATAGACGGAAGTGAACTTTCGCACTCTTCGAAACTGTTTCGTTTTCTTCTCTTCCGTAATAATTCATGCATCGCTTAGCATAGATGCTTACACTTTACTCAAAAAATGTAAGTACATTGGATCCACCAGGACAAAGAAGATAACCGTCAAACATTGGTACACAATTTGATTAGCTTCGAAAAATTCTACAGTGGCACGCCAGAAACTGAAGTGGATGCAGTTGGGCAGAGGAAATGGAAGGACATGGTTTTCGCGACATCGTTCCATGAAATTGAAATGTCTTCAACTTGACAAGTACGTGTCCGGTGACTGATTCACATCAATTGCAAATTCGGTGAAACGTCACTTACAACCAAAAAGTCTTCCAATAAGCATCTAATGTAGTGACTATATCAACCATTTTCAATATAGACTGTATCCTGTCGGTAATACAATTTTTACGTGATTGTGAGTCGAAAGTGTCAAAATTGTTCATTAAGCTGGAAAATCAACTACTCGTTTATCGACTATCGTACGACAATGAATGCAATGCATAGAAATTCTCGCCGAAACATTCAACAGAGTGTTTCTTTCGGTAGTTATAAGTGAAGATGATTTTAATGATCTTTTGATACCTGCAATTCAGCTCTCTCAACAACTGCTCATCGATAAGAGTCGAGTCAGATCCAGAGTCAAGTAACGCGTTGGTTTTTATCATTTTGTCAGAACCACGCAACTTAACCGGGATCACTCCCAGAGCTACTTGACTGGTAGATGAAGTTGTAGCGTTTACAGTTGCTCGTTCGAACGTAGGAAGTGTCGCCTTTTCGTGATGCAAAAGTGGGTGATGTTTGGACTGACAACCACCCAATCCACATTTGTTCCTGGACCTACAGTTCGTCGAAGAGTGGTTGGCCTTGAGGCATAACTCACATAACCTTCGCCTTTGAGACAGTCGACAACCGTTATGCTATGCTCATTGCTCTGAATCGTAAACATTGATCCATGCAATTATTAACATCACATTCTAGGCAAGATAAAACATACGCCCGTCCTGATTTGTCCATTATGTCAGTGTCCAGTGACACAACACGGTGTCCACGCACCTCGGATGGTTCGTTCCTATAAAATCCCTCGCATCTTTGGCTTGATTTTCCCGTATACATGGTCTTGTGCAGCCGCTACCTCCGCACAATCGCACACAAACTCGAACAAGTCCTTGAAAGTGGGTTCTCGAGGTGTTCGAAGTATGCCAGAGGCCCTTTTGAAACATTCGAGCTGTAACGCATGAAGTAATCGCCTAACTATCGCCGCAACAGTTACGGAAGCGTTCAGATCTGCCTCGTACTGCATCTGTTGTAGTGTATTGAGACAAGTTTTGGTTTGTACTGCCAACTTATTTACTGCGTCTCCATCATTCGTACTCACGATCGGTTACACTAACCAGTTGACTGATTTGGGCCCGGGCTATTAAGTGCATGCAACCGAACCTTGTCTTAAGTGTCCCCATAGCATGTGGAAACCCTGTTTTCAGAGTCCAGTATAGCACAACTTTTGATAGTTTCCAGTGCGTAGCCGTCACAGTAATGAATCAGGTAAGACAAACGAGCTTCAGGATCTTGTACAGCGTTCAACACACTGGACTGAAAACTACGAATGAACAACAGTATCTCACTGGGTCCCCAATAAACCTAATTTCACAATGAACATTACAAACTTCAAATCATAGAACATTCGACCACGATCGCTTTTGGTGATCAAGAGGGAAAAACGGACCTTCACTTCGTAAGTTTGCCGCCACTAAAATATAAAATATTGTGGCTTGTAACATTATTCTATGCATCTTCAAGCAATGTGGAAACGCATTGAGAGCTCAAAAAACTGAAACGATGTATTATTTGACTCATGTGATATGTTATGAAGTACTAAGTGTACAGACGTATCTACGTCCGGACATGAAATATTACATTTTATTTACGGAGTCATTTTCAGCATTTTCTGTAGGAATACTGACGGGCTAAGAAAAAATCGTGGACCGTGTGACGTAGCCAAGATAAGTAGTCCGCGCACTTTGAATTCACGCACCAGTACGTAGCGTTCAGGGTAAAGAAAGGCATTGATGAGTGTCGCTGGACACAAATTTATGATAGTTGACCATACATAGGTGCAATCTTCATTCCTGCATCACGCTCATCTTACCGAGACACACATTCAACTCACACCACGAGGTCTAGGCCATTTAATATGATAGATGTTAATATGTGTCTGCTGAGTGCACAGCATGTTGATCGGTTGATTGGTTGATCTACATTTCCGTAACCGAATTGAGTATCAAAAGATCATTAAAATCATCTTCATTTATAACTACCGAAAGAAAC
>LOND01012821.1:0-10241 GCA_014220965.1 Paragonimus kellicotti
TGAACTAGCATCAACACACTAAAACGACACTTTAGACAGGTCGGTGTATCCAACAAGACGAGTATTTTTTTATTTTAAGTGCGTTGTATTGGAGTTCATGGTATTTCATTGCCGTCAATTCAACTCCGGAAAATTCGTCCTGCCGATACTTCATCCTGGGAAGCTTTATATGGGGGCAATCCGTTGTGTTCCGAGTTCTTTGATGCCACAGTGATACACCAGATGGTAACCAACGGTCTCAATAAAAGTTGCAGTAATGATGCGCGTTACGAGAGGGTTAGTTGTCGTCACAGCTATTACTGCCAACGAGGAATCCAGACAGGTTCTTATTGCTGTTGGTTCTCATTTTGGTTTCCGCAACAGCTACAAATCTTTATCTGATAACAGTATAATCAAGGGTGGTGACAGCGAAAAATCAGATAGCAAGGATTAATGAACACATTGGGTAGAGTGCCCGTTAAGGATGCAGACAGAGATCAGATTAGTCAGGGCGCAGATCATACTAATGTTGTCTGGATTGAGGACATAATGTGATGATGCGTTACTTAACTCTGACGATTGTTAGATAAACGGTTGACAGCGGTGTAATGTTATCTAAAGAATTCGTCGTATAATAGAATAAAAATGGTTGGTAACTATGCTTGTTTCGCAGTCCTTGTTAGGGAACTTAAGTTACTGTGGTGAAAATCTACTCGATTCACGGCTTATCCAAACCCCGATACAATAGATATAATAGTAGATTAATCCAAACGTCGCGTTAAAGATACTACATCAGGATTGGACGAACAGTCTGTGTTACGCCTTCCGTTATTCGCTAATTTCTTTGTTCTGTATTGCACCAATTAACTACAGTTTGTGACTTTGTATGTGCCAATACGATCAGCCAATGACAGACTGTGATTTCTTTAATACTGTTGTACATCCATAAATTCGGCTTCTTGTCTCATGAATAAGAACTGCTTACTGCAACCAGTACGAGGTCTTCTCCTTATTACTTGCGTGGGAGGTTTCAATTCTAGTATCAGTCTGAAAGTCGGTGAGCTTAGGGTCTCCGAAACAGGTAACTAGCGGAGAAAGCCGACCATTGAAGACAACAAGAGCGAACCCATTTTTTCCGTGAGGATGATACACAAGCTGTGTCACTTTCATACTGCCATAAGCACACTGTGATGACACCGAATAACACGAACACAAAACCCAGAAGTTTTACGGACATATAATCTTTAACTTTAATCTATAAGAACGCGACACCGAATGGGACCATAAGGTGCCGTACGTAGTCGTATTTGGAACTGGGACTCAAATGATGTGATAGAAAGCTTGGAAGGTGAACAGCTAGAAGCCAATCATTTGTTCAACATCCTACAAATTCTGTTGTTCAGTACGAAGACGATTCTACACAGGCATAGGAGGAGAACTGGTTAAGTGTTAAAACTGAGCTTGCGATACCGAAAAGAAGTTTCACTGAAGAAGAGTGTCCTAATACTTTAGATTATTCATTGTTACACAGAACCACAAACAGCCTATGAATTTTGCTAGATGATCATCACCTGGCCGGTGGCATGACGGTGATCGAACAGTTCCAAGTGAAATCCTCAACTCGCCTTTATCTCTTGGCCAGGAATCCACTAACACAAAACTTTCTGACTACCTTTGTCATAAAACAGGAAAACGAATGCTTTCATTCCATCGCAGAAGCTTCGGATAAGCGTCGAAAGAGTCCTGGAAGAGCAGCCGCAACACCAAAAGCAACAAAGTAAATCCGAGTGAAACAGAGTTTAACAGATGCCCTAGGCACGCGGTGGTAACTTGTGTTATTAAGACTATTTTTTCTGTTGTAAAGAGGACATCCCTTTTGTCTATAATTGACTGTAGAAAACATGGGAGTAGATCTTCAATTCGCTGGGCATTGACGAGCAGCTAATAAGTGTTTGATAAGACTGAGTGCCAGGAGAAAAAAGCCACACCCTGATAGTTCAGTATCAAGTCATTCGCCGAGTTATAACTTAAAGTTTGTCACTGCTGTCGCTTGTTGCATACACACACTTCATACGTCATCCACAGATATACACGCAAGAATAACCATAAACCTAGCCAGGTGGTAGTGTTCTGAGTCACGGTTAACTCCAGTAGTAGAGAAAGGCATAATGTGAAAAATTATATATAGGGAAAGGAACTACGAAAAGGAGTTAAATAAAACCAATGAGAACTTGTAATGCTGTGGATGGGTGTTTGTTCTGCCTTATCCGACAGCGTTTAAAACCAGTGAGTCGGATGATCGGGAAAAGCGACACTCACCGAGTTTATTCGATATCTGTATTTTCGAAATACCGTTCAAACTGGATTATGAGAATAAAGTATTTCACCTGGCTATTTCGTCACATCGCTGATTCACTGATTCCTCCGTGCTGGAGGATCGGTCACTTGTTGGTCAGAAGAAAGCTCGTCCGGGGTAATAACACCGAAAATAATCAGTACAACAAATTCTAGAGATCATTTGTAGGTTTTTTGGATTAGGTGCGAAATATACAGTGAAATACAATTGTCTTGTGGAAGATGACAGACACATTGGATACTAAATTACCCGGTACTAATATTTTCCACATCTTGGAAGTTGCCTAACAATCATTCGAAAATCAACGGATTTCACCCTCAAAAAGGTAGCTCATAACGTCTTCTGTTGAACAATGTCACCAATCCGCTCGCTGTTATAATTGCAACTTCAACGTTTCAAGATTGGTTGACAAATCAAGTATCTGGTCAGTCTGACAGACAAAACACTGTGTGCATTACATGTGGTATAGAAAAGTTCTTTACTCTACGATCGGTAGGTGGTAGTTCGTAGTATGTCTGTAAATTGTGATCATCCATGTTATCACCAGCAATAGTTAGGTTTGCAACAGATTACAATAAACTTCTTTATTTGCTATGCTACCAAAAGTTACTGATCTATCACTTCGTTCAAGAAACCAAGTGGCACCTCATGGGTGAAGAGACTGACTATTACTTTGAGCTGCAGAGAGGGTCAAAATTCGGTCGGAACCGAACGGCCTTTACTAGACACTACAGCACGCGTATGAGGCTCGAAACTAGGGCCGTCATCCCAAACCACCTTGGACAGTTGTTGGAGTGACTAAACACATATTCGATGGAAAGCACTGCCTCTTGTGCGTTTTAAACGACGCTAAAGCTATGTATGGAGGTTTAGTATGCATTCAGACCTCCTGGATTAACTTCGCCGATGTTCGGGTAGACTGGGAAAACATTCAGTTAATGCAAAGTTGAAACTGTTGTACAGGGATTTGCTGCAAAAGAACGACAAAAGTGCCATCATTACTTTTAACTGGCGACTGTTTGTCCGTTTCGTCTTTCACGCTACAGATGTACAATATCAAAGTGGTGTAATTGATGAAAAGTGCATAACTTCGAACATCCCGTCTAAAACGATCGGTTTGACGCGTAAGTTCTTCGATTGACCTGGTGTGAACTAGCATCAACACACTAAAACGACACTTTAGACAGGTCGGTGTATCCAACAAGAACGAGTATTTTTTATTTTAGTGCGTGTATTGGAGTTCATGGTATTTCATTGCCGTCAATTCAACTCCGGAAAATTCGTCCTGCCGATACTTCATCCTGGGAAGCTTTATATGGGGGCAATCCGTTGTGTTCCGAGTTCTTTGATGCCACAGTGATACACCAGATGGTACATTAGATACCATGCCACCTTCAGTGTCATTCGTCCACTGATCGGTTATGTCTTCTTCAAGCCGGCTGCTTCTGATTACTGCTCTTGCTTATTGCCGTAAAGTGGCCTCGTACGTTTTTTTTAATTTTACTGTTCCCTGATATTGCAACCACTCATAAAATAATACAACCGACTGCTTCAACAATGATGAAGAGAGTTGGGACTAACTTGTTTTGGAATTAGAGGACCAGGTGGGAAGGGCGTTTATACTGTCCAAAAAGTAGATGTTGACAATAACATTTTACAGAAACGCAAAAAGTGCACGAATTGGAATGCGATTTATTGTAGTCTACACTTACTCCTCAATGGAATGTAAGTTTTAAATGGTCGGTAGTAAACTCACTGATCGTGTTGTCGAAAATTAACGGCCAGCGACGGTACACGGACAATGTGAATTGCAACCCCTTGTTCAGATTACAGGGAACATTCGTTTTGATCAAAAGATAATGTAAGTACGACATATCTGCAATCCTGTTTTATCCACACTTAAGACTTCTGGGCTTTTGACCAAATGTTGAACTGTCCTTAAGCAGAACTTGATGAATGATAAACGTCAAAAAAGGTTATGAAGCTCTGGAAGGTACAGTATAATGCTACAACATATGTCTGCAACAGCAACCTGTACTTGGGGTCAGTTGGTCAGTCACAACACGACGTCTTGTTTGAAGATGCGGCACTGTGATTTGAAAGAAAAGTACTGGACAAGTAACACGTTAAACCGCCCAGACAGCTTACGTCCGATAGGCCCCGAACTCCAAAACCTAATGAACAAGGTCACAATAAGTAATGGCTATCTAAGAACAGATCAGGCGTAAGGTTTATTATTCGTTGGACCGCTGTTGATTCACTTTTCCTTCTATTTTGATGTTTGTTTACAATGACAAAAAAACAAGCCATTTTTGACCAGCCGCAAACTCCGAATTAATAACCTTCTAATTACTTAGGCTGTAGCCCTGAGTTTTCTTATAGTATAAATTTACACCTGCTCAAAATATGGGAAGAATCGTTTGAACCGGACAGGTGTTACGGAGATAAAAGTGTTTATTCTGTAAAATCATCGAGAAGTCATAACCGATCTAGATTGCAACTGCTGCATACAAACGCTACTTTGATGAACGAACTTTCATTTGTTCGCGGTGTCAATAGCAGTTGGTCATAACAAAAAGCTATCAGTTTGCTTGAATATGCACAAGTGGATGACTGATTACCTTGTCAACAGTGAGCTCCACAGCGAACGACAGAGACATACACTTCAAACGATGACACCGACTCCTTATCTAGTCCAGTCAGTGTACACCAAGAGGACGACACGGACATTTGAGTAAACATCACCAACATGGCTAATGTTACAAAAACGGAATTCAAACGGGGATTACCAGCATCAGCAAACACTAGTCCAATGTGGTGATTACGTTTTAATGGTTTACTGTTCCTGTCGCATGAGACGCTTCACGGAGATGGGAAACGGGAAAAAATTTATGCAACAGTCAAACACCCGTGACGAACGTATCCATCGCTATTCATAGCCGAAAGGAATATCCGCGCTCTATTCATCGTGCACATGGCCTTGTTCACGTCCAGTGATGAACCAATGCCCCCTACTATTAAGAATTATTCGGAATACTTTGAAATCATGATCGTTCCGCGGGAGCCGAAGTTTCTTGCCAGTTAGTGAACTGTCCGTGGACCATATGAAGGAGGTCATTCCATTGAGTGTATTTGAAGTGAAAGGCTCAGAATTTCAAGTTTTGTATAGACGTTGCCTCGAAACATATTCTGTGCGACTAAGAGACACCTCAGATTTGATGATAGGGTCAATCGCAATATACGAAGTGGAGAGAACGACTCATCTAGATGAGAGGTATTTTCGAGTTCACTGAGAGGTGTAGGATGGTTCATAATTCCCATTTTCCCCTCACAATTGATTAACAGCGCTGACGTCACAAAGTGGCAGAATACTAAGTAAATTTCTGCCGAAAAGAACAAACTTATTTGGGATAGAATTTTTGACACTAGTAGATAAGTACACCAGATGTGTTTACATGCCGCCATATTTGGATGCACAAGAACGGAACCTGAGAGACAACCAAAATTTAGTAGCAGATACAGTACTGTGATTGGCGAGGGATTTCCACGACAAAACTATAACGATCAATGTTTTCGCCAGCTGTACCGTAGCACGCGCCCGGCAAACGGCGCACAATACTGATGGGTAGGCCACAGTTGAACTGTGGAAGAGTCGCGATAGAAAAGAAAATGAAGCTCCGTAAAATCCTCTTTTGTTAAGAAACAGATGGTCAACTTATTACTAAATACTAATTGAGAAAAAAACGCTGTTCTTGGCCCAACGTTGCTCCAAAGTGTGCATGCTCAATCGTCCGATAATAAAACACGGCGGCTGATTTCTATAAAGACAAGTATGAGATCGACTTTAGTTACAATATATTGCGGAAGTAAATCAAACAATGCACTCTTAGATGGTGACTCAACTTGTTTGCAAAAATTTACTCCAGGCAGTTGTTTTGACTGTATGCATCTGCTATAAAGAGGCATGCATGTTGACAGTAGCCGGAAGTACTTTACAATCAGTTCAGTGACAGAACTGAGTAAAAGGTACCAAAAAACAGTTTACTGAAACAAAACATCCATCTATCCCGACAAAAAAAGAAAGACTTAATACTCATATGTCAAAACAGAACCAGCGTTATTCTTTCTACATTTATGAATACGCGTACAATAGACATGGAGGCCAACGACCATCGAAGAAATTATTCTTCTTGAAACCAAACGACTCGACAGAATTCGCTGAAATGGACAGGATCTTTTAAAAAGCTTAGCGAATACCGTAAATTAACAGGTGTTAAGTAACTACGTTAGGATCGAGTCCCTTCATGAAACAACTGAGATCTAGAACATCAGCTACGCCAGTTATTTTACTTCTGTTAATGACTGAAATACATATCGCTGCAAGAGTTTCAAGGACAGTCCTAATATTAGATGAATAGGAAAATTTAGAAGAGAATCAATTGCGAAAAGTATGGACTTCCGCTGGATTCGAAACAGCCACGAAAAAGCATGCACAGGAGCGGTAAGTGCACTGTCAACTGAGTTCCGAGGTCACACCAAGTGCTCAGAAATGTCACATTTGGACCTAGTTGCCCATCCAACCCACTGTGCCAAACCTACCAGTAACACAATCCCAATGATCATCGGTGGTGTTGGTGGATTCCAGCGCTAACTTATTGAGAAATCTCTGCTTGGTGTAGCAATAACCTTGTGGGGTAAGTCGACCGTTGTGGTATGGATGTCCCATGCACCAGTGTTGATTGGGTAGTGTAGCTAGGTAGAATGTGAGCATTCTTGTAATGGCGTTTGTGTCGTGATACGTTCTGTTTTTTTGTGGATTAGAAGCTCAAATGACACACGTTGCCGGCGTGTTCGGTCATATGCTCGGTTTTCTATTGCCAGTAGTTTTCGAATCCATGCCGTGGGTCCCAGATTCTTTCTAACCAATTGGATCCTTCAATATCGCAGATTCTTGGTCGCTCAAGCTGTGCTTGCTCGTAACAATCGGGAATAAGCGCTTTAGTTTTAGTCTGACTCTGACTACATGCTAGTCTTAAATTACCACTGATCCAATTTGTATATATCAATTCAGGATGTTACTGTTTACGCTACGTCCGCCAGACACTCAAGGATCGCATTATTTCACTTCTAAACAGAGGTAACGAACAGAAGCTAGTGTCGTTTATTGCACGTTCTGTTACTGCAAGTTAGGGCACGTTGATTGCACAGTCAAAATTTGAGTAATATTACACACATCATCCCATCTGAACAAAAAACCACTAGCTTCATACGCTCGTATAGACCGCAGAAAGGAAATACCACATCCACCGGGTGACCTTAATCGAACATGTTTGTCCGCTTCTCCTTCGCAATACAAAGATTTTTGAGATGACAGATTGGTCGCACTAGTATGGGAGTAAATATCCTGCCAGAAGGGCATCGCTCGAATTCTGCTGTTTCTAAACAAGTGACGGCTTTTGCTAAAATGTGTAAAACAACGACATGATGGAGCTTGTACACTTGTACAGCTTGTATATTTCGTCTGCAAACGGAAGACACTGAAGACTAATCTACGTAGTTCAGTTCAGTTGCATTCGACGAATTTAAGGCCTGATTGGGAGACCATGGGTTACTGCATAAGATTTGGTATTTGATTCGATTTTATGTACAATCGACATCAACTGCTCCGTATAAAAAGCAAACGACTCCTTGTTAAATCAATTCGAACTAATAATACACTCCTTGTGACAGTGCCTCGTCCGTTCGGTGTCTGGGTGTGGCATAACCAGTAAACCCCGAGATTTGCTCCTTCATTTTAGTCGGACTGCAGGTTTCTGTGTGCTCATAGACGCAGATGTGTTGTCAGACGTGTATCTAGTTATCGTGCTTGAATATTGGACAACCTTACTGTGAGTAAACTATTCCTTCTCCTTTTATGTCGTATTGGTCCACATTAAGACGTCCAACCTTCTGCACTCGTGGGCTCCAAGGTTTCATCATACCGCAACAGACGGTGTCCCACTCTAACCGTGTGTAAAGGTTAGGAAACTGAGTGATGGTGGCTTGAAAAGGGGTCTTCGGCTAATACAGCAATCTCAGCTAGTACTCGGGATCACTGTGAGTAGTGCTGATTCAGAGGTAACACTCGCGTTATCCGTTTGCTGGGTTCAAAACTTGAGGAAAAAGACAAATGACTACCAATAACAGTCCTTAATTAGTAAGAATACTATGGGAGCAACACATACAACAGAAAAACAAAGGTAGAACGGAGCAGCCTCGAATTGTGTAGTCTACAGTATGGTTCATTAAGTTAATAAACGTTAATTTGACAAAATAGAACATAATGCATGATTTAGACAGCTGGACTTGTTAGGTCATTGTAGTCTACACACACTTACTTGACATCCACAGAATTATAAGTGATCTTATGCATCCTGTACTATGCTCACACCACGAATAAGTCACCCTAACCAGTATGCAACAGAAGGTTGACAGAATGACGAAAGTAAAGTAAAGAACACACAAGTTGTGCCTGCCAAAGTTAAAATTTTGGCCACTACCAAACACTATTATTCGGGAGACAGCTTCAGGATGGCAAAAAGATAACGCAACTGGAAAACATGATTACATCAACCGGAGTGATTTTGCTTTCGTACATAAATAGTTCGGAAACTACGACGGAGTGAATGTGATCAAAAATTTTAGTAAAGTGGAACAAATGATATTTCCAAGCCATATGAAAAACAGCACATATCAGTCAATCTCGCATTATTCGACACCATATGGTGTTTAAATGGTCCATTGCGGACGGATCACTTTCATACGTTGAATCAGCATAGCAGTGAACGAGAAAATCACCCTTAAAAGGATACTCAAGGTGGAGTATCCGAAGTGTCAAGTGTCAAGTGTGATGTACAAATGCGGACACTGTACATGTTAACTGACACTCGCCAAACGGCAATATTCCTACACAATTCATATAATAATAAGTTTTAACTTCCCAGGCTACTGTTGTGAAGCATCCTGGGTCGTCTATTAACATACTGATGGATGTCAGACTGAAAAGGCAAACACGGTTCATTCACACGACTTTCAAGTTAGTAACCTTGATATATATCTAGGGAATAGACGCTTGGCTGCAGATGATGAACAGCATGTCTGTGAGATGATTAATCACTTTAAGAATGCTCGTGAGATGAGACTGTATATGAACAAGAAGTATGGTACAAAAATGCGTTGACACGACTTACGTAATTTACGTACTATGCGCAGCAAATTTGAAAACCGCAACGAAATTAAGTTGCGAGACTTACTGAAAGTGGGAGGCAGTTATTAATTTCTACAACGGTCGAAAGTGCCCAGATTCGTTATGTTCGTTCCTGAAAGTGCCTGTGGGAAGCAATGTTTCAAACTTCTGTAGAAGCTGTAGTCATAAAGCTCAATTCATCAGACGCACATGCAACTTTGCTTCTTGGTAGTATCTGTGCAGTGTCGTTTGGTTCACATGCAGTGGGAAGGTGCTATGTATTTGAGTTTACTTCCAAACTCTTCCTGACCACTGGCACCTGGTTTCCAGTAACTCCTTCCAGATTGAAAGAAAATAATTCATGCCATCCGATATTTCCGTTCTTTTTTTCCGGCCATAAGTTGTTGGAAGGTATTTGGTATGGGCGCGCAAAAGAAATTATCTGCTCCTGCTGAACCCAACAGCGTCGCATGACTTAGTAAGCAGCCATAATTCAACTGATGGATGACATCATCTGGACTAATATCGTCATATTTAGGACACAATTGTAGGGCACTTTCAGGAACGAACATAACGAATCTGGGCACTTTCGACCGTAGTAGAAATTAATCACTGCCTCCCACTTTCAGTAAGTCTCGCAACTTAATTTCGTTGCGGTTTTCAAATTTGCTGCGCATAATA
>LOND01012830.1:0-10224 GCA_014220965.1 Paragonimus kellicotti
CCAATAATAAGAAAAGGTATATCAGCTTCCACGAAAACCCAGCGAAAATCGCGTCGAGGACCAAAATTCAAACTCAACAGTCTGCGGCCGAAAGTTCTAGTGGGCGCACCGTTTGCAGCTCGGAGTGAAGTGCCAGCTTCTGATCGCGCATCCGTTACTGAATGCGGGATGACACTAACTTCCGCTCATGTATCGTTAGGAAGTGCATTTTGGAGGTTGAATCCTTTAGAAAGAAAAGGCGACTGCTGTTTGATTGGCCTGTGGCTGTCGTCGCTAAAACATGCCGGCCTGCTAGTTTAAACGTTTGTTACCACGACGGCTACATGGTGATCGGCATCGTTTAGCATGATCACCGTTTTTTACCGGGGGGGGGGGCCTCATGGTACCAACAGAGATCGCTAGTCCTGATCGGGCACGCATCGGAGGGAATTTTAGATGGCGACCTAGTAACCTGAATGCTGGCACGGAGATCTGCCAGTTCACGTCGCAACTGAGCTATCTCGGCGTTTTGTTCTGTCGGGTTGCGTTCGCGATATTCAACTGCCTTGCGCAGGACTGCTATTTCAGCGTCCTTTGTGGTAAGCAAATTGTCCGCGGGACTGTTACAGGTAACTACCTGCCCAACTAACGGTGACGGCGTCGTGCCTCGGAAACGTTCGTGAATGGCATCGGCCGAAACAGCTAGATCATCTAACGGACGTGAGGGTAACACGGACAATAGCCCCTGTGTATACCCAGGCAGTTGTTGCATCCCATAACTCGGGGTAAAAAAGTTGCTCCGGCAAATGTTTGATTTTACCTCTGGCCTGTTCGACTAACCTGTCAACAGTTGGAACAGTTGTTCAAGGACGCATTTGGTTCGAATGGCTGAGTTTACTTAAGAATCGTTTGCTTCACCGACTCCTAGCGATCAGTTGCTGAGTCTAGTAAGATATCGCTAACCAGGTTCAACATATCTCGGGGAAGGCGTGGTATAAGCTGCGAAAACTTGTCCGAATCACTTGTAATACTCCGGTTGATGAACTCTATTTCTAACACGGCGAACCACAGCTCTGGATCAAGATCTCCGAAAGCCGGAACAGCTAACGTGATCAGTGATACGGAAGACGGACATTCAGACTTAATCTCTTTAATGTCCATTGCCATTAAGTAAATGCGAACGAGATATAAAATTTAAATAAATGTATACTTGTACGCTATACGCACACGAGACGTGATATAAGCGGGAAAAAACGAAACTGAATGTCCACTATTTTATACGACTAAAACGGGCTCACCAATTTGTAGGGTCGAGCGAACCGAAGACGATCGGTTGAGAATAACGCAACGAGTAGACAAGGAGTATATTGTCGACCCGCGAGGCCAACGTAACAGCGAACAATGAACAAGACGAAACGATAGAATTGAGGACAGCCACAAGACGAGCACGCGGGCGAGGTTCGTACGGTTGAGTGCGCGGGTACTTGTCGTATCAATTAACTCGAACCGTTCAAACAAAAATGTTTAAGTACATACAAAAGTTGAAAACCGAAAGAGTACAAATAGCAGTCGTAACTCTAACATAGTCAGTAATAAGCAAATGGGGTCGCTACACAGTTCATCATTTTAAGTCGATACCCGAATGTGAGTAGAAGAAACCGGAGTTTCAATCATGTTGTAATGAGTATTATAAATATGACTGAACGAAACACAGTGCCTCCGATATCGCAATTTTGTGCAATTTGCATGCATCTGAATGCTTGAAAAGATTACGTTCATGGGCTGGTCGAATATACAGACTACTCTTCAGGTTGATTTATCACTCTTGATACAGTCTGGTTTATATTGGCTATTTAATGCTCGGTCGCAGATTTTGTATTAACTAATACTAGACAAGGAAACCTCAGGAATTACAACCGTGATTAACTCATGTTTTTTGAACGTGTCGAGGTTACTTGTGGTTCTGCTCCAACTTTACAGAATGCCTACACAAATATCAGTTCGGTTGATTGATTTACATACGGACAAACAAATGTGACGGTCACTGACTGAGTGCATCAAAAGGCTTTCATGTAGACACTCTGGCATTTTGTCTGTTGTCTGCAGGTGTACTCGTCGGTTGATATGGTATTACTATTCGCCGCCTGATAAAATCACTTCCATTGCTTTGACTGTCAACACCCTGGCAACAATCGTGAACTCACTGGGTTTTCTAGCCGACTGTGTTTCACATAACTTTCCGTTTATCCTCATATTCTCACAACACTAGTCAGAAATTCATCCCGCATCTAGCTGTTGATGAGTCTGCGATCGTGACACACGTGCTCGTCATACAACTTGAGTCCGTTGTCGTCGAAGGGTTAGTGCCTACTCGAGCCGCAAGTGTTTCGCGGATGCTGGACTAATGAAGTGGATAATTTACAGGAACTTCCCCAACGCGCATTCATAGATTGTTGAATCTGATGGTAGTTGCTTCTGCCATTGACAGAGGGTGACACATATCGACGACAAAAGTTGATATCATCAGAGTTCACAGCCAACATTTGTCTATCCATGAACATTTCGTGTACACCCTCCATTTCTCCTGGTAATAAACCATTTGATTTCTTTCTGGACTTCTATTTCAACAATTCTAGCGTATATAGGGGAGTGCTTCACAATTAAGGTCGATCTAATGGAGCTGTGATACAGGTTGCCCATCAAATACCGTAGAGCAACGACGCCCCATTGACCAGACTCGAACCAACTACCAAATCCACGTCAAATTGTATCACTATGTATCAAGGCTAGTATCTGACTATTCATGTGTTAGACAAACGACTTGTAATAGAGAAGATTAGGAAGAACTTGCTAGTGGATTCGGTTAAGATATGATGGTAGACTTCTTCCTGTTTATCACAAACCCACTTGGACCCATGTTCCGTGCTCGACTTGGAGGTAAAATAAATGTGTTAGTGAACACAATTTGCTAATAACAAGAAGTGAGCAAAAGCAGCTTCAGCGGGCGATAAATCATCATTCGTACATTGTTCCATTTTTCCTTCCCTACGGAGACATTTTTACCATCAATAGCGGAAGTCGTTCATGTGTTCCGTCTGTGTGTATTTGCGGTAGACGTGTAGAGGTAAAGCATGTCAGCCTCCTTAAAGTCCGCATTTCAGAGTGCGTCGCAAATTCGTATACTCTCCAACAAAAAAACGGCGATTTCGCTTGCGGTCTGGCCACAATACAAGTTTTTAATTTATTATTATCTATTCGTAAACCTTTGGCGGGAGACGGTCGTATGGTTTGTTTCCCATGTTTTCTTCTTACAAAGCAATATTACAAAATGAACTGATCCGCTTTGAAAATTTTCTTTTCTTTGCAACGGATCAAAAGATTGGACAGGTTGGACGTTTAAATGTCACCCAAAGTGTGTGGGACGTCCCGGCTTCCGAAAATTTCCCACAAAAGTAATTTCAATCAAGATAGAGGTTGCCAGCAAACGGACTAACGTTCAGACGCTTGCAAACTCTAAAACATTGAAGGTGTTGGCAAAAATTTACGTCCTGAAATATGTTGCTGCACACTTCATACGTTGCTTACACTCATCACTGCTCAATCCAGACTTTAACCGGTACCTACTTTCACTTTCATCCCACACCCAATTATTTCGCTAACAGATTACTGGAATTTGTTCCCTTATATTAGGTTAAGCAGGCAAGCTATAAAACAAATCAGTGGAAGCAGTGTTAATAAAACGGAAGCTACCAAGAACTATTTATTCGTTACAATTCGTACATTACTAAATTCTGAGTAGGTTTATGTTAGTGGGTCACTTAGTATCAACGACGTCCGTAGCGAATCCCTCTTCTCCCAGGATAACCTGAAATTGAAAAGTAATGTGCGTGACAGCATACCATTAGTTAAGTCTCCATTACCATGAACAAGTGAGTAATTTATCAGAAACGCCGAGCTGAATGAAAGCATGGTAAAACATTCATACCTTCAATATAGAGGCCGTAATTCAATCTCCGTTTCTGCTAGCTTCTGCAGTGATGATGTCGTTTAGCAAGATCGAGCTTCAATTTTTCATACTGTCAATTTTTCTAGGTGGTTAATCCGGGACAGAAATGCGTGAACACGGTTCAGCAACATTTAACTCATAATTACGCACTTGATTCAATTGTTCATCCATCTCACCAATAAGTGATCTGATGGATTTAATGTTTTAAGTATGAACGGGCTATAAAATTTACGGGTTTCGGCTGGATTTGAACCATTGACAGAAACGGTACACTTTTGAACGGCTGGTTTTATATTACCTGAGCTAAGAATCCACAACGACAGGTCAGAACTGTGAAACGTGCACTTAGTTACCTTTCCTTCCCATTCTGTATTCGACACTCAGGTAGGGGTTTTCTCCAGGAAGTTCACATAGAATACATTCCAGGCAATCCGCTACTTTACTTATGCTCAAAAAGCACACGATAGTGTGAGAAGATTGACCTTTTAACATTACAGTCGAATGTAAAAGACGCATGCGTAAGCAGTCAGTCACACATCAGTGGCTAGTCGGATTGGATTTGAGTCTGCGTGCGTGCCAGTTACGTTGGTTTATTCAAGTTATCTACCAATTTCAAGGATAAACAACATCGGTCAGTGTTATATGATGCAGGTTGTGAATACGCTGCGCGAGAAAGCCACTCCAGAACATTGCCATGACCTAATGAGTTTCCCCTTTCTAGTAAAATTTAGATAGAAAATTTCCAGGTGATCGATAAGTCTATCCCAAGTGGAGGATTCCACCTTGAAATCAATCAAACTTTTTTCACATAATTACAGTAGGACACAGCAATTAATCCAAGCATCTAACAACTTTCGTAATAGTCTGAAAATGCGTTTTGTCCTATACACAATGCACAGTTTTCATGTATTCTATAGACTTCGACAGATTTTGGTCGGCAACCTTTGGAATCGGTTCCACAACATTATAGTTATCTGTGATCACTGCATTTAAAGTGTTCTTCCCTTTGGACAAGAATTGTGTCAGTTTGCTTGACCACACGAAATTTTGCACCCAGTCTCCATCCGTTGACTCAATACTGAGCGGTGTTCGCAGTTTAAAATTAGTAAGGGTTGTTCTTTTTTGTGTTCAAAGACACTGGACAATACCGAAACTTTGATCCAAGTCAGCTGGGGATCTGTGAACTGGTGATATTTCGTGCCGGACAGATTTCGGCCAGTAGAACGAATTTCAACCATAACGTGTTTCATGAAGGCAAACCAAATGTCATCCATCATAAAACAAAAGAACCAGCTACGCAAAATACACCAGTTACTTCCGAAATCGTTAGCAATGCAAATGAAACGGACTACGGTTTTTACAACCTTCTTCCTTCATAAGAGGACAACCCCGCACATTTATAACTGCCTACAATTTCGCATACATTTTAACACAAAGGGGTGGGCAAATTTTTTTCCCTTTTTTTTTTTTTCGCCGAAATTGGAAAAAGGAATTGGCCATCGCGTTACTCTCCACTGAGTCTTCAAGAATTTCCGAATGGTAATTTAAAAGTATACCTTCTGTTTCTGATTTAGAATATCTGCACCGTTGTCCTCATCAGAGCCTTAAAAAAATAAAACCTTCAACTTTATCCTCAAGGAGACCAATACAATCGGAGTTACTGTTGGCTGTCTGCTTAAGTCTACTACAGGCACAAACTATCCTCTGCACTGCGATGCGTATGACGGTAACCTGTGGTGAAATGACGGAAACGACATGAAGTCACCTAAAAACGTTCACAGGACGTCTAACTAAGCATTCCTTGATAAGCGAGTGAGCTTGGTTGTAAGTATTCATAAATTGACACCGTTCACAGTTGATCTCAGCTCGTTGGTTATTATTCTAATGAGACCTCCAGTCAGACTCTTTTAAAAAGAAGCACTATGCTCGAGTTTCGCTCTTGCCAAAACTCGTCACTAGTGCACATCCTCATTACGCAAAGAACTTGATCTCAGCAAGCTCAATGGTATCTTTGATTCTGGCTTGCACAGAAGGCTTACTCGTGAAGTCATCGGGTAAATTTAACGTGACAGTTACTGTATTGTCTTTTGAGGCAACTGGACAATCAGAACACATGTGGGTTAAGATTTGCTTATGATAATTTTGTCTTATCTATTTTCAGGTCAGTAGCACAGTGGCCAACATGATGATCTCATGGAAACGTGACTGAAGTTCGGATTTCGGCCGTGGCAAAAGTATGTATTATGGACGAGTTCTAACGTATGTGAAACTCGATTGCACTGCCTCTTTGTGGAAGGGGCTGACTAAAATGTCTACAAGGGTGCGATAGCCGCGATGAATTGTGAGTACGATTCAATTTATATGTGCACATCTGTTTGTAATATGATGGATTATCGTTGTAGTAACACCCTGCTCTTCCGTTTGAGTCAGTGAAGAATTGTTTGATTGCAGACAACAGATAAAATGGACCGAGGAGTGAAAAACTAATGTTTATCGCTGTTGCGGATTTCAACAATTTCAGACGGAGTTATTGCCGTGCGAATGAGTGTAATAAGTTAGTTCAAAGGAAACGGGCCATATTAGCCGATGAACATTGTTGACTGGATTGTATTGTGCGTCCGATTTCAACAATAACCTGATGTGGCAAAATTTCCTTCTAATGGTTCGATTTCGATTGTATGTTCCTCCAAGCCAATAAGACAGAAAAATGTGACATATTGGCAAGCATACCTGTTATGGAGTTGTAAACTGCTTCCCATCCTCTTTTTTCGGATGGACATAGTCTACCAGGCCACGAAGACACAAAATTGGGTCCATATTGGTTTGTGATGCATACCTTCAAACTGATACTCCACGATCGATTTTGTCCTTGTTTGGGTCAGGGGGTTATTTGTTGGTAGACCGAAGTCACTTGATATGAAAAGCACGCTACTAGAAGCTTACACGTACAGTTGTTCACCAGACTTTAGATAATATTGCAATGTACATATTTTTTAGAAATTTTATGGGGTTGCGCGGTTTCCATGGTTTTTGCCCACAACATCGTGTAGACAAAGACTTGTCGGGCGCCTTTTAAAAATACCAATTGCTCTAGCTTCTGTCTACCACTTACTCTCATCAGTTGAATTGCGCCTGTTGTTAATGGTTTACTACACATGCCTAGCTTAGGGCTTCGCAACCAAGTTAACCTCATCCCGAACAATATACTGTTCCTTTCATCGTTGCTCATCTCCGCGGCCGCCGGTTACCTTGGTGACTATCCGATTAGGATATTGCCGTCGGTTAACAACATCTTTCTAACGTTCTCCTAACTTCATTTGTTTGCCCATTTGGTCGCTATGTTGGACCTCTTTTTATATGCCATTAAGACGTCCCCAGTTGACTCACTTTTCATCTCCATTACATAAGTGGCGAGTTCGACTATATACCCTTGTGACGTTTGATTGCTAATATTGGTCAGTCGAATATTCTGCTATTTATATCTGGCCAGGCCACGAAGGAAACTGCTAGTTTGGACAGTAAAATCAAAAACGTTATTTCTTTACGGCTGAATGGATATTCCCCATTTCCTATTTAAACGAGGTAGTGTCTGTGGTAAGGCTCACTGATTCGCCAAATTTGTGTGTTTCAGTCACTAACTAGTGACGTGACAACAGATGATGACCTTTTAGAAGACATTTCCGGAAAACCCATACAGTGTTTTGCTAGCGTCAACTATTTCACTTAAGGGACAATCATACACAAACATGCTCCAGGTTTTGTTTACCACCGTCGATCTGGGAGACTGAACTCCATCGCAACTGCTACGATACGTGCTTAATCTCCTTTAGACGGCCGTAACCTGAAGGATGACATCTTAACACAACCATGGTTAAATAAACTCTCGTAACACACGTGTCAGTTTTTAGCAGCTTTTGCAAAAGTAACTATCCTTAAAAAGCTATCGAACATGCGAGACAAAAACGTGGTTTGTTGCCCTATTAAGCCAGTATATGTCGTTTCCATACCTGGTGAGGGAACACCAGACCATACAGGGGACTCACAACTAAAGAATGCCACCAGCCAAATTAGTGTTCAAACTGACCAGCTAGTTGAACACATCAATCTACTCAAGATGCTTGACAGGCAGCGTTCTAGATTGAGGTCGCAAAACCGTACTAGATGATGTTGATACCACTACAAGTACGGTAATGAGGCAAAGAGGTATGAAAAGCCAAACGTTTCCGTCCTCCATTTCCCGCCACCATCAAACCCCAGGACCAGTGGGTGATGGCGAATGCTGTGACTGACGAGCCGTTACCAAGTCAGCTGTTTCACGTAATAGAAAAGCATTCCGATACCAAATACCTCACGGAAACCGGTACCGAAGCTGCCAACCTCCTCTTTCCATCAATTCATCCCACCGAACCGACGACTTCTGTGCTCGTTGTTTCTATCCTGGGTCCCGCAGGCTGGTAATTACGTGGGGTTGGTGCATACGGCAAGTCAGTTTTCGCATATATGTCCTTTCAGTCATCTCCGCGCACCGACTATCTTTCATTTCTTACTGGTCACAGAACACTGAAAACGGTGTTGACGAAAAAAAGAAACTACGCAATAAGTTTCGGTAGCATTATTTGGATGTTCAAATGCCTAGGGCATGAGTTCGTGATCTTTTACTCATCTGACTACGTGCTGTTTGTGTGTTCTCATATTTCATGGCTGTCCTCGAAATCCCAGCTTTGAAAGGACGATGCCAAATTAGGAAAAATGTCAATGCTGTGGGCTTGTAGATTAGAACTGGCAACTAAATGGACTTCGGTGTTAAATTACTAACGGAACTTGACATCTACCCAGAAGACAACACACATCAACCTCATCTAGAAAGTGGGTCAGCTGGGAGGAAGATAAATGAAGTGTACATAATCGTAAATGAATTGACTGGCGATGATCCTACGGCTCAGACACAGTGACTTGGCACTTCAGCCGTTCACACGACCCAGTAGTCGACTCCCCCGGTCCACACCGAATCACAGTGTCAGAGGAATAGTACACACATTCCGATTCACTTACGTGATCGGTTTCATGTCATGCGAATCAGTTACTGTTTCGACAGATGGTCATCGGTCATGAATAAGTTGAGTCAGATTTAACCAGTTATGACTGGGTAAAGCTTGGATTCTCTTGGATAATGAATCTTAAATGCATTAACAGTAAATAGAAAAAATGAGCAAGTATGCGTCAAATGGTTTGAAAAACATGTTGGTTATATATGGACTCTTGGGATTAGGGATAGAGCAAAAGCATGGTGAAGACTGGTCACTCATTGAGAATACGACACTGAATCTCTCTACTCTTGTACTGACGCTGTATAGTCAATGCCAGTTCTGCTCATATACATTTAATCTTAGATAACCTTTGAAAAGCAGAGGTCATAGAGACATTCAACACCAAATTTTGGTCCGATTGCAAACAGCGCTGCATTGACTGCGTAGCGTAGAGAAAAACGTCATCCCTTGTGACGTAGTTATTCTGATCGACGAATCAGAATTCATCTTGTTTTTGTAGGTGAGTGCATAGCAGCTGAAGGCTAAGGCATTATCCACTCGGTTGGAATCTGTCGCATTCGGTTGCTCATAGTTACTAAGGCCCAGCATACTGCATGGGAAGGTTTCTAGTTGAACCCGGGCATTGAACTTGTCGAATTGGACAGCGGTATCATCAGAAAACAGCATTGCAATATTGCGCAATAGTCGATTATGCTTGACCACTGGAATAATCCAGGTACCGCCATGTTTGATTGCATGCGATTGATATACTGGTAGGTGCCTCAACTGAAACTCCACTGAACAGAACTTCTGCGACAGAAAATCGACATTTTCTTTCCAACACCAGGCTTTAACAACGGCGCTCACCGTGATGTTTGAGAGCGTACGTCAAGTCCTCTACACACATCTCACAGTTCTAATGGTACAAAACGTACACTAAATTTATTGACGCGTGGCATCACAATGTTTTGAATGCTTTTCCAAATTCACTGTCACACTTTACACTAGCTTTTTGTTATGTGACAGGAATATTGTTCCAGGCCGTTGTTAAAGCCTGGTGTTGGAAAGAAAATGTCGATTTTCTGTCGCAGAAGTTCTGTTCAGTGGAGTTTCAGTTGAGGCACCCACCAGTATATCAATCACATGCAATCAAACATGGCTGTACCTGGATTATTTCAGTGGTCAAGCATAATCGACTATTGCACAATATTG
>LOND01012865.1:0-10164 GCA_014220965.1 Paragonimus kellicotti
AGCTGAGGTGGGTTTCCAGAATGTGAAAGTCGGGGAAGATTATCGCAAACATTCTAGCTTGCTTCAAGGTCAAGCAAAGTTAGGTATACAGGGTTTGTGATAACCTCTACGTTGCCGATTTTGTGATGACGTTCATAAGATTCCCAATATACGCTCTATTCCTTACTGCTATGTTCGCATGGGAACCTCTGAAGGACATCTCTGACAATTAACTGCTTTAGGCCAACTGATTCCCCCATGGACAGCTGGACTCTGTCTACTTGATGGCAGCCTTTCTAATGATCTGAATATGTTGGCCTGAAACACATGTGCACCGGTTATGATAAACTTAATGAAGTGCATTCCGCTGTACTGTTTGGACACTTGTTGTGAGTGACAATCTGATTATTAGTCAACCGGATGCTGGGAAACACGCGCCTGAATTGACATAATGCGATACAATTCGCGGAGGTTCTGTGTATTCAAAAATAACGGATTATCGGAATCAGGCATTATAGCTGAGAAACCATCCCTAGCTGTTTTCTCTAGACACGTTGTATATGTTATTAACGAGGGTAAATAGGCCGGCCACACATCGAAGATATTCGAAACCGGAAATCATTGAATCCAGTGTCAATGACGGGTGAGAATAATCCCAGTATGGTGTTTGTTTTGATCATGCTTACATACACAGCATTAAGAAACTCTCTACTTAAAATGTTTATCATCTTTCACACTGATTACACCAAAGCAAATGTAATCTTTTTCCGTTATCAATGAAAGCGGTAAAATTGTCATTCTGTGAATGGGGGAAAAAGTAACCGGATCAAAATGTCAGCACGAGTAAATATTGAGCCATATTTCAGGATCTCTGTGTAGTGTAGCTGATATTCCGAATAACGTAAGGTGACTGTCCACAACACATATCACGATGGTGCACTAGATTTGTATCGAACATTTTGTCGACTTCAATACAATGTCCAGTACGCTCATTGCACGAATCATTTGCCAACTTATTGAGTAGAATGTTACTGACACGAGATTTTATGTGAGGCTCGAGACAATCCACAATCAGCTGTTGATGATTTCGTCGATCTTATCAGACCCCGGAATGTGTTCGGTGTCCGATCTCCCTATCCAGTCTTCTCTCTTAACAAACTGACTCCATGTAACTCAACTGATGCTTGGTCAGGACTCATCTATCCGACCGCACCAAACTGTAGCCAACATGGTCATCATCTTCCAAGCTGGTGCTAAGATACTACACACATTAATCATTCCGGAATCTGCCTCATACTTAACTCTAACGGAAATACTGAAAAAGACAAGAAATTGAAAAATGAAATTGCTTTATTTCAATCTGCTTCACTCAACGATTACGGAACAATCGTGTATGAACCCTCCTTCATTTGGGATTATACGGTAGTTCCCCACCCCAATTTCCTCTGTAATTAAAAACACACGAAATTAGTTGATGAAGATGGTTCAATCCAGGTAGCACAAACAATGTTCCTACTGATTAACTCACTTGGGTGAATAGCGACAAACGGTGAAGTATACATTTTCAACTATGTTCCCCCAAGCCACGAAGGTTGGGCAAAAGCGTTTGAAACAACCCAGTTTGGTTGTACTTGCCCAGACGATCTACAACAAGGTTTGAAATCCAGAAAGAGTTATGCACAATTATTAAAGCAACTTAATATTCCGATGAACAGGAACGAGTAAAACATCATCACACCAGCTAACCTGAGTGTAGTGGGTAGTCACTCGACCACTGTATCCTGATAACGGGCCAAATGAAAAGTCCTTGTATTCCATGAACCATGGTAACACAGCACTGCAAAACGGAGATAGCCGATGAAAACTTCAACTGGTTTGCCTGACAAACCGGGCTGACTTAATGTGAATGATAATTCAGCATAAATAACATCAAATATGACAAAACATTATGCACAACTAAAACACTCACCTGTTTTGTTTCTCAGTATCGTAGGCCAAGTTTTCTCCGTCTTCCGTCGAATAATCATGTTCCATTCTACATGTTTTCGACCACTTTCTTGCATCCTTGGTCAATCTTCTGTCCCACTCCTGTGTCGAGAAAGAACAAATAGACAACTTAACAACGTCTACTAGTGTAGTGTGTTACGGACATGTTTCGTGTTCATTCACTTTGCAATGACTATATGGTTACTTTAAAAATGAATTTCCTAATAGTCAGTATACACACTCACAACTCAACTACTTTCGACTGTTTCACAGTGCAAACCCAAAATTCTGTTTAGCAACGCTCAAACATCATCCGGTTGTATCCGTCGATGAAAATCCTCATACATGCAACCATTCATGAATTGGATGGTTTCCATGCATGGTGGTAATGTAAACCTGCTTCTCACAAGATAGATTGTTTTACGTTTAAAAAAATGAAGCTAACACGAGCTTAGTTTAACTCACCAGCATTGGCATTTCAGAAGCTGCTGGATGACCTGGTATTTCACCTTCTTTTGCCATGGTGCGATATTTGTTGTGCTCCTCAAGAATTTCTTTCCGCCACTTCCCAAACGTTTTTCGTCGTTTTTGCTGCGACGTCAACACGACCAACATGAGTAAACCTATTACTATACAACCAATTTTCATTTCGCTGATTACACGAAACTGTCTCTGTTTCACAGCTGAAGTATAGCATCCAAGTTCACTCAGAACATTTATACTCTTCCTGGTTCAGTCGACCAATAATAGTTTGCCAAAACAGAGATAAAACATGTGCCGCGATATATGTCCACCTTGCTTTTTATGAAATGGATAAAGAGAAATTAATATGCAAGAAATCAGTAATATGATTGGGCTACACAAACAAACACGCAAAGAAAGCTAACTGAATGTTACACTGGTTAAAATAACCAATCGACTCACCACGTGAGACCTTACTGCCACTCCAGTATGCTGAGTTCTTCTTTGCACTTTGTCAACATAGGTCTCTCGTCCAACTCACATTGTGTATGCATGTGAAAAAATCATCTGATAGTCCAACAGGAAAAGTCATTATAACCATGATTTGTTTTGAGGTTTGCTGAGTATCAAACTGCGTGTGGTTGTTCATGTAGTGCAATTTCACGACAAACTGCCTTATCCAAACATCCTCTACCTACCGCTTCTCCATATAATTTTATCTGTCTGGTGACTAATAATTTTAACGAAGGTTCTTTCCTACTATGTGTCGTCGTTCTCAGTATCGCTGTGAGCTAGAGGAGGACAGACGGTTTAAAATTCAAATTTGCCTTCATAATTTCAGAACAACTGGTGAACAATCGGTAATTGTTTTATTGGTGATGTTTCACTTCTGACATAGAAACTCATTCAGACCTCGTCTAAATTATCACTCAGAGTTGCATTGTTTGAAGACCACAGTTTGTGTGTCAAGTAACAAAGTGTACCGTAACGTTGTGCCGTGAACTGGTGCAACCAAGAGACTATGTGACGGAATTCTCGTTGTTTTTTAATGGTGTAGTTATTGAGACCAGCGTTTTGGGATTTTTTCGGGAAAGACACCACGTTGTATCATGATGTACAACTCAATGTGTGTTATTCGCGATGATCAGCATCAACCGATTGCAGATTCTGAACGACGCTGGCGATAAGACAGTTTTCTGGACGAGCACCAGTGAGTCTTGCTTGAAGATGCGCATCACTGTCAACACCACACGACGTTTGATTATCACACCATACTCCTTGACCTAACAATATCTCTCCGAGAATCAGACTGAATGAATATGTAGTGTATGGCAGGTGAATACCTAATCGCGTCGACAGTCCACCTGGTGCCCAGATTGTAGGTTTTGCTCATTCCGTTTAAATCATGTTCACGTGAACTTAACGAATTGGATCAGCAATATCCGTTTTCCAAACCTTTCCGTTTTTCTCATCTCTGTCAACATAACTGCGATGGTAAAATTGAAAACTATACATCGTTTAGTCGCACTCACCATGATTACTTCCATAATCGACCCATATTCGCAAACAAAAATAACAGGTTCGTCACTCTAATCGCAAAAACGTTCTGGATCCAGCAACATGTTTATGGAAGAGTCATAAGAGCTGTGATACTTGACCAACTGTCCCATCAGGGGAGGTTACTAGTGGACAATGTATTAGAAACGACTCTATCCAAACCCACAAAATATCCACATGTTAGAATTTCTGCAGTAACTCTCGCGCTCTCTTGTGTTTGACGCAAGCTTTTGGGAGCTATTATTCGAAACTGCTTTATGAAAGGAGCATGTTCTCTGTGAACTGAATTTCTCTGCATTCAAATTCTGGTCATGCTGGAACGCACTACTCGTCCTATAATCATGAGTGACCAGGTTAAAAATGTCGAATCCTTATTCACTCGGTGCATACAGGCATGACAACCCATAGTACATGTTTACTGGTCATCCATCCAGTCACCTCACACAGGTGGATGGACGTGCACGTTTATAATATTGTTTCTTTATTACGCACAGACTTTGAATACCGATTTGATTGATAACCAGTAATTTACTATAGTTCTTCTTTTTACCCAACCCCACACAACTTTGTCTTAGTGTAGTGAAGATGAGCGATCACTTCAGACTACTCGTCAAAGGTCAAGCGGAGACCCGTATTCGGGTATTGAATTAACCGGTGGAAAATACATGAGGAACATTGGAGTGCACTATGGCAAGAAATTGTGTTTTCTGTACATAAACACGGCATTGATAACCATGACGTCCCGGGATTAGAGCGTTACTTGCAAGTCAGTGTTTTTGTTTGAGGTAGCGTAAAAGCATATACCCCGTGTACTGTTTTCCTGAATAAGCGATCTTCGTGTCATTCCAGTTAGTGGCTCATAACACTAGTTTTTAGTCATGCCGTACAAATCATCCATCGATCAACAGAGAACAACATAAAACCCAGAATCTACAAATCTATTTAGAAGAAAAATGTGACGACTGAGATAACTGTCTTCTTTCCGTAAATTTACGTGTTCATCACAAACATATACGCGGCCACACTCGGACAAATGTGAGCGATTACGTCACCATGATTAAGTAAAGCAGTCCAAATGAAGTTGGCAGTCAGCAGTCATTTCTTGTGCATCCCACACGGTTGGTTTGTTCACATAAACGGTGTTCGTTAACTAACTTCACAAATACCATTGACCTGTTATGAACCGGTATAATCCGTCGGTGAATTTGAAAGTGCTCCTCTTGACTACGAACGATGAGACCGGTCAACTCTATCTAAATTTTATAACTTGTAATTTGCTGGTTTGGTCCATGAACGGGTGTTTTGCAAGTTGATTGATAGTGGTATGTTTCGACGGTTCGTTCCAGCGTACTATCGAGTACTATTGGGTTTCGGTTTTTACATAAACTTCATTTCTGGAGTCTAATTCCGACGAACATTTGATTATCTTCGATTAATTCTAAGAAATCCTCCGATTCTTGAGTTCTTTGCTCCTACAGGGAATGGCGTATTTCACCTGCACATATGACAAACTCGTATGTGAGTCCAGCTGATGAATCACATGGTAAGTTCCATGGTAATTTATGTTTGTTTATTGAGTATAAGAATTTGTTTATTTGTTGACAGATATACACAAGAGGTCATGTTAAGTTTTGCTGTATCTGAGTGACACGCGTTCTGAAAGATTTGGGCGAATTGAATCTAACCAGGAACAGCTGTTCATTTGCCATGCCATTCAACAGTACAGAAGAGTGCAACCGATCACAGGTTTCTATTGGGAATAGGCTATAGGCGGATGCTCATTTAAACCTGATTGGTTTATGTTGAGCGAAATGATGGATCGTAGACAATCTGTAGTTCCCGTTCAGATGCAATCGTTTTCCCGTTCCGACCACCAGCATTTCGGCCATGTCAGTAACGCATCTGGAGGACTTGCTTGATTTGGTTTCCTGAAAAATGACGCGGTGAAGTCTAATGATTATCACAGTAGAATAATGGTATGCATTCCTGTTAATCGAAAATTACGCGCCAGTTCATCCGCCTGTGAACTGTGTGCAACTACTTAGGCATAAGACCCATGTTTTACTTCGGTATTCTTCCTTAGTTTCGTAGTAGAGACGTGCTGGTTTGAATCATAAATAAACTTATTCTCTGTCCAAAACAGTATTCCAACCACTTGGTTTCTGTTTAGAATGGCTGACCTAAAACCTATCAGTTAAAAGCAGTCTCTATCGGTAGTACTGTTCTACCTACAGAGTAAATGGTTGAGCTGGCACACTCCTTATTGAGAAATAAACAATTTGAATAATGGTGTCGTTAGACTGATAAATCAGCAGGAACCAGTTGAAAATGATTGGTGAGCATTTCCACACAGCCCAAAAATGCTGAACGTGTTTCGGCGGTCCCGGGCGCAACACGCATTAAAAACATCACTAGTTGGTTTGCTTAACCGTCCATATAATGACGCGCTAAGTTGAGAGGACGTCTATATGAAAGTGAGTGATTGATGAGGAAATAAGCTTCAATTTCGGTTACAAACGTGCACTAGGGCTTTTGGATAGAAGACAAACAGATATTTCGTACATCGACAACCGTGGTAAGCATGGGCGAATCTTTATGCACAGGATGGAGTTATCCGCTGCTGATGTGGTAAAGCTAACTTCCATAAAAAAGTCTTTCCCCTCTATTGATCCGGCTGACCTGCATCACAATATACAAGAATCCTACAGGATCAACTCAAGGACTCCGAGTTGCATACCCTAGTGAGCAGGGAGGAAAAGTAACGGACGTTAGTTCTAACTTTTAGTGGTGAACACACGATGTGTTGATAACAGTAAATTATAACGTTTTCGTATATTTGTTTCAATCGTTCGTTCACATTATATGTGATCACTGAGTGGCATTTCAGTGAAGTCCTCTTTCATATATGTGTTTGTCTTTTATAGCAGTGAGCTCGAACTGAAAGTCGTTATCCGCATGTCAAGAAGTTATGCGGTATCACCACCAAAGGAGAATTTTCAGTCAAACTACAATTAGTGTTCATACATAAAATAAAACCTTAAATGCAGCGAGATCTGATTTCCGTTCAGCGTTGAGTAATTCAATCCAGCAAAACCGAAATACTGCGAAATTCACACATGCGCTTTCGCATATGGATTCAAGTAAAACCATGTATGGTGAAGTCTCACGGTTTCGTCAATCCCATGGAAAGCATACGACAGTGAAGAGAAATGTGTGCCATAAAATCTTGTATGCTGTTTAAGGTACAAAAATATATTAATGCAACTTCTGCGTGTTGATTTGCCTAACTTGACCAGCCCGTTAGATTAGATTAAATGAGTTGAGTAGATGTGACCACTCTAGGCGGTTTGCTTACAGTTCGAAGTTTCTAAGAATTCTCTCACAAGCAATTGAGATCTTTCGAAACTGGTACAATCCACCAATAAAATTTTCTTGGAGCCAGTTCACTTCCAAAATCCACAATGTAGGACTGATTAGAAAACTTCTCACCGCTTATGTTTATTTAAGCTTCAGTCAGTCCACCGTCACAGCTAGCATCCGAAACAAAATGAGTTAGTGTTATCTCTTTCATCAGCATGGGAAACGTGTCAGTGGTTAACAAAGCATACCGATATATGTAATTGTGTATAAATGTAGTAGCAGTACTGACAAGTTAAAAAATAATTTACGCCTACAAAAGACTGATACTAAAGCCCGTACAAAGTCACAGGCTCTCGGTTTGGCATTCTGAATAGCAAGAATTGGATGACATTTGACCACGCTGAATTTGTACGTCCTGATATTTTTTCCGAACAGACACGAAGAAATATGTAATGTGCTCTTTAAATATATTATGTGACTTGTGTTGTATAACATGCAGCTTCGTTTGTGAGTAGTATAGTGCGTACATTCGAGAACTAAAGGGCAGGTCTCAACGCCAGGAAGACGAAGGACCAGAAGCGACTATTGGAACCGTGTATGCATTATGGGGGATGTGTCATTAAGTTTAATAACAATGCTCTGCTGCTTAATGTGTACGAATACACGTCAGCCATGCAAATGGGTGTACGTATTCGTTGTCCTATGTTTTCACATAGCTCGTGAGGGATTTCGTCCAATATACGACTTCGCGGGATACGTGTCTTCTAAAGTCCCAGTAATTGTTTGTAAAACAACTGCAAGAGTCCATTATTGGACTTTGGAAGAAGATGTATTCGAGGTGCAATCCAGTATCATGACTGCCAACTAACATAGCATTCACCGCCTGTTTGCAGAGGAGAGTGTTGTCCGATATAACGTACTACCGACATATATTCGGTTGCTCGAGACCAGTTTTTGTTAAACATATTCCCCAGAAAGCATTCATACCAGAGAAAATTCATTTGCTAATACGCTCCTAGTACACTGTTCAAATGGTCGAGAAGCAGGCACTGACAACCTTACGGACAATTTCATTAGGTGACAACGTTTTGATAGGATCTGATTCTCAGTGAACGTCAGCAGTCGTAACAAAGCCGTATGTTTCCCTTTTTATAGCTTTGAACAGATGAAGGACAGAAATGCTACATTCTTCTCATCCCCTGACCTATACGTCATATCATTATTTGTGGTGAAGTTCAGCCTACTGCGACAAATGTTATGATGACTCAGTTAACGTTCTTAAGACGTAGCAGAATATACGCTTCTGAAGTTCTTCAGTGGCAATACCGCATGAAACTGTATTGCGAAACATTGTATCATGATATATAGCATTTTCGTTCTGAATTTTATAAGCACTTCTTCGATGTACATTAATTTGAAACAGATCTACGCCTCATATCCATAAAACTATGGTTGTTTGTTCCAACTGGTGAAATTTGAAAATGCGCTTACGAAGTCTATCCATTGAACCGAATAGGTGACATCAGCCATAGGTTTCTCAGTTCAGTACATCGAACGTCAACATTCACTGGCGTCAGACATTTGCGTTAACTACTTTCCCTGTGGTATGTGTATTCTGTTCTGTACTGTGCCCCAGCAATTTCAATTACTTAATCATCACAGTGAATGCATCGCCAAATATGTTTCTTCATTCTCTGTAAACCGTTACACCTGGGAACGTACGGAAAGGAGTGATACAGCGTAAGGCATACACCTGTTTACAAAAGCGATAACTTCTTGACATGCGGATAACGACTTTCAGTTCGAGCTCACTGCTATAAAAGACAAACACATATATGAAAGAGGACTTCACTGAAATGCCACTCAGTGATCACATATAATGTGAACGAACGATTGAAACAAATATACGAAAACGTTATAATTTACTGTTATCAACACATCGTGTGTTCACCACTAAAAGTTAGAACTAACGTCCGTTACTTTTCCTCCCTGCTCACTAGGGTATGCAACTCGGAGTCCTTGAGTTGATCCTGTAGGATTCTTGTATATTGTGATGCAGGTCAGCCGGATCAATAGAGGGGAAAGACTTTTTTATGGAAGTTAGCTTTACCACATCAGCAGCGGATAACTCCATCCTGTGCATAAAGATTCGCCCATGCTTACCACGGTTGTCGATGTACGAAATATCTGTTTGTCTTCTATCCAAAAGCCCTAGTGCACGTTTGTAACCGAAATTGAAGCTTATTTCCTCATCAATCACTCACTTTCATATAGACGTCCTCTCAACTTAGCGCGTCATTATATGGACGGTTAAGCAAACCAACTAGTGATGTTTTTAATGCGTGTTGCGCCCGGGACCGCCGAAACACGTTCAGCATTTTTGGGCTGTGTGGAAATGCTCACCAATCATTTTCAACTGGTTCCTGCTGATTTCAGTCTAACGACACCATTATTCAAATTGTTTATTTCTCAATAAGGAGTGTGCCAGCTCAACCATTTACTCTGTAGGTAGAACAGTACTACCGATAGAGACTGCTTTTAACTGATAGGTTTTAGGTCAGCCATTCTAAACAGAAACCAAGTGGTTGGAATACTGTTTTGGACAGAGAATAAGTTTATTTATGATTCAAACCAGCACGTCTCTACTACGAAATAAGGAAGAATACCGAAGTAAAACATGGGTCTTATGCCTAAGTAGTTGCACACAGTTCACAGGCGGATGAACTGGCGCGTATTTTTCGATTAACAGGAATGCATACCATTATTCTACTGTGATAATCATTAGACTTCACCGCGTCATTTTTCAGGAAACCAAATCAA
>LOND01012882.1:0-10136 GCA_014220965.1 Paragonimus kellicotti
CTTTCGCTTGTCTCGTGAACAACTCGGCCAAACGACGGTAATGTGCACGTCGTGAAGCCTGTTTAGTCACTGTGTTTTCTTGTGAGTTTAGTCATCGATTGTGTAAGTCATGAAGGTGACGGCCTTCGCATGCAGCGGCCAACGTGTTGATAATTAATTTCACTTCCTGAAATAAAGTCATGATCTGTCTAACTCTTATCTTAGGTGAGTCGGGCGCGGTGTTGGCATAAATTATTCCAGCGGACAGATGACCACTTGGCGTCCTCAATATATGACTTAACATATAATGCCTGTTCATAGCTGGAATGAACTCGCTCGGCACTCACTATCAAGTATCTGCTTTCTACCATAATTGGTGTGATTCCAATGATGCCATCCGATGCAACCGAACAAACACGAACACTGATGGTCAGTTATGTCACGATGCCCCAATTCTTCTACTCTCAGCAACCAGATTTCGGAGCCGAAGAATAGCACGACCTTCAGAGTAACCTTGAAGCCTAAGCGTCAGACAGATTTGTGTCGATACGGACATCTTTAATTTTCGAATACCGGACTAATTTTGAAGATATGAACTTTTGAATAATTTTCTACACCTCCGGTGTGGCTTATCCAACTCCCACAACTGTATTATCCGATATTCAATACACATAATCACAGTATTTTCATAGAAGTATTTTTCTTCTTGGGGTTACCAAAGCATATTTCGAAAAGTTTAACCGGGAATAGGTATTGCTTTACGTTGCCTACGCTGTTTGGAAATTGCTTGGTTAGCAATAAATTTTTGTCAGCATTGATAAAAACCATTTAACTCTCTTTGGGGTAAGGTATAAGCTAGCATTCCCCGAATATAGTAGACAGTCTTTCGTGATTTGGTCTATGATAAAACCAAACAAAACCCATGAAACTGCACGTCACAGGTGCGTGCCGTTTTTGGTGCTCAGACTGTCAGACAGACCACCGTAGTCTCCATCTTAAACCGAGGTGTAGAAATTAAGTGCTAACTTAATACCCACACTTTTGTTCAGACTAATCTAAACTCGTGGATCCGATAGATCGAAACGCATCTTTGTGGTGGAGAAGAATGTCAAATTTTGTTCTTGTGAGGTTACCTTGGAATTTGTTGAGGAGCACAAAGTTGTTTAGGTACATTCTTATTCATGAGGAAGCATTGTGTGTGTTCCCCGATCTATGCCTCCTGACCTATACTGAGTCGAGGAAATACACTGAGCATTATAACCCCAGTTTTGACTACGAGCACAATGGTGCACGCTTGCGACAATACCAAGTCTGAAGTGTGAGGCACCAATTAAATCGAGCACCCATGTTCTGCTTGCGGTTTAACTTTCTGAACTTTTATGGATAGTTGTGCGATCGGTGTCACTGATAATTGCATCGTGAGACATGTCCGTAGCCAGTGGTTGGGATTAGTCTGGAGATTTCTCTCAAGGAAATCTGACAGTCTGACCATTGCTCAAAAGCAGAGTGGTAGCGTTTGCTTGCGGTAATTTTGTGGTCAACACGGTTGTCTCACAGAAGTGTGGTTTAACTTTGGATCTCACCCCTGGCACGATTACGCCCAAATGACGAACTCCAATATGACCGATCCAGAGTATGGTGTTTCTTTCCGAAAACCATCGCAAGAAAGGCCTAAGGAAATGCGAAGGTTGAGACTAATTGTACGGGTTATTTAGTGCCGACTAGCTGATATGCGATGCCAGCACTTACCTCTCACTCTGTCTTATATTTTTCAATCTACTGAGGGTGCCTGACTGATTTAAAATTGCCACTGATCCGTAAATGGCAATTAGTTTCGAGCAACAGACGTCGTCCTCAGATATATCTTGTTGTCGACAGCCAAAAACTGTTGAAGATGTGGCTTTTACAAATGGTTCTTGTACATCCTGTCAAGCGGACGACCCAAAGCCTTCTGCTAAAGGAACTCTGGCAAGTTGATGTGATTGCCGCCGTTGTGTTGATAAAAGCATCCTTTTCAGTCTGACAGCTCACCTGGGATTTATAACCAGCATCGAGTAGCTTAGAGGCTCCGCCAGTTCGTTACGTAGCTCGCCGTCATGACTTATGGTTTTTGACTTTTGAAGTTTCCTGATTACGAACGATGGTGGCATGTACGTACTCGTCTGAGAGTGAGCAACCTCCCGGCATTTACAATAAACCGCACCTTCAGTCTAATTATAGGAGGACGGAGACCGGAAGTTAAGTAATATGATCTCAGATTAACCGACAAATTGCCTGTTTCATGAACTGCATCTATCTGGGACACAGAATAATCACTGGAAGTGTGAGTTGGGAGGGGAGTGACAGCTACCTCGGATATGACAGTGGGAGGAGAGCCAGCAGTTGCATTCTTTTGCCTATTCGCCCTAATGGATGCAGCTGGATGAACGACCCTGTTTACATTACTAGAAGTCTGATTTGGTATGTACGTAATATGTAGTCTAAGGTGACGTCAGACCACTCTGACCTTAGTCAAAACCTGTGACCCAAAAATTTTTACCGCGAATTGGCGGGTAAGCGGCAGTTTACTAGAACTGAAATCGTTATTTCACGGAGAGGAGAGACTTGCTTTATCTCAGTTTTCAGCTCGAAAATGTGGTTAACCCTCAGCTTCTATGACGTAATCGGTTCGACCAGTAAGTTCAATATGTCGTTCAATTCACGTTGCTAAGTCAGGCTGCCAAAGCCATCAAACCGCGTCAGGAATCAGTCCGTTTGTTACGAAAATTACATTGGACATGGAAAATACCACTACTGACTATAGGGCTGCAGCAAACCTGGGGGTAAAACAGTCAGCAATTACTGAGTTAATAGTGACCGAACAATTCAAGAAACTTCCAGGGTAAATAGTTTGGCGCTATGTTGAAGAGGTTGGTCGATATGAACATTCAGTATTATGCATGCTGCTTATAATTAGAAACGTCGTATTGTTGTTATATGGTTACTGTCCCCGAGAAATAAAGTAATGTTCAACCAAATGTGCCGCGAACATAATACCTAATATAACCAACCCAGTGGGCTGATCGGTATGAATGAAGGGACCCAGGCGTTCTCCTATATGTAGCTAACTAGTTGATTATAATAACTGGATTTATTCACATCTAGACAAACCAGCAAAAAAAACACAGCTTATATATTACTAGATGTGTAATTTGTATCGTAATAATAATTTTACACTCAAAGTCTTACTCGTCGTCAAACCTTAATTGCCTCTCGTACAATCTGTGAACGATTAGATCACTGGCAGCGATGCAGTCAAAGCTCCTTTTAACGAGTTGAACTGACATGGCAAGCAAGAATTTATTCGGTACACTAATTAGTACACTAAGTAAACACCCGTTACTCTGACTGTTACAACCGGGTTATCAATTCTGATGAGATATGAACGTATGGAGATGGGGATGGAACTGTTATGAATAAAAGCAATTGTTTGGGTGACACTTAGATTCAGTTGGCCTTATACTGGAGTTGTCACGATCGTACATGTTCCTACTTTACTAATTAATCAGTACCCTTAGTGCGGTTTATTGCTTACTCGGTATCAACTGTATATAGGATGTTGAGCTTTACGTTAATTGTCTAGTTTTTCTGAGAAGTAATAATCACTTTTTGTACCTGTAAACTATTATCTAATCACTGATAATAACAATAGCAATACCAACCTCAGCATATTGTTGTTTGAAACCAAAAGTAACCAGAAACTCCACAATTTCCTTCTTTTCGAGTTTTCCGTTACGGTTTTTGTCTAATGAATCAAAATTCTGCTCCAAGATCTTCAAATGCGCCATTTGTCGAGCTGAAATTGTTGAAAGATATAATAACGACTAGGTAATGCCAACAGGTTAATTTTGTTCCGTAAGTTTATCCTTTAGTGAGTTTAGTTGACAGAAAATATAACTTGTCTGGAAATATATATATATATGTACAACGAAAGGATGAACGATTTACTCCTGTTGTACGTGTCGCATTCTACGGAAAAATTTTCTAATAAGATTGCGAGGTAGCACTTGAAGGGCTTAGTTTAGGCGATGTGCATTGGGAAACTGTTTCAAACCATGTGGAACAATAGTACGTATAACCAGGTTAATATGGCACAAAGGTCGTTGTTGAACGATGTTTTTGTCAGTTAACTGGAGCAGAACCTGAGCTTAGATATGTCTCGGAAATAATACCCTGCAAATTTATCGCATGTTATAACCAGCAACATAACTGCTGATGTTAGCGATTAAGAGAAAACAGAGTGACTAAGTCGTTTCTTACGTAATTCCTCATTTTCAGGTGGTTGTCGGGACAGCCACATAAACAGAACAAATTCTTCTCTGGCAACAAAGGTCAGCTAATGAACTCTGAAGTGACTAAGTACCCAAATGGACGTCCTGACGACATCAGCTAACGCAAAAGACAAATCGGTTTAACTTATGGTTGAACACATATATGGGAGTGACCAGAAGGTAGATAGCACCAACACACTCGGGGTCCCGTTGCACATATACATGTATATGTAGAGCGTAACGAATCGTGCACTTTGCTGATGTCTTAGTATTCCAAAACATCAGTTCCGCCCCAAGTATTTACAGGCAGTTTGCGACAATGCTTAAACATGACGTATCAAGTAAAAATTGATGTTGACACTCAGCATTGTGTATCTAATTGTAACAACCTTGTGACTTCCGTTAGATTCTCATCATGTTTCCGCGGGTATACTGACTACAAAACATTTGAAAATAAAAATGACGCACGAATGACGGTCTTTGATTTTTCCGCCATTTATTCTGAAAGGACGAAGATAGTGAGTGGCTTGATTGAATTAACATATATAAGTGAAGTCAGAAGGTCGTTACTTATTGGTTGGAACCAAGAGGATAAGATTCACGCATGAAAAATACGTTATGGCAATATGAACCAGTGGCCGGACAATTGTATGCGATTGATCTTTTTCGTTATTCTTAGTCCGCCGAAAGAAGTAAAACTTGGTAACAGTACGCATCAAGCACTTCCATGCTTCTAAGAAAGGTTTTCGTTTAGGGATGAAGGAACCATAAAAAACTGCAAAAACCTATTGAAAAAAAATAAAATTTAACATTTGGTATGCACCGCTCTGATTATGACTATTGACCGAATGAGTTGTCGATATTGAGTAACATTTGATCGTACAATCGGAAGAATGGTGTTCAGGCTTATTGAAGAGGACAGCTTTTTCCGTTGAATAGAACCTTCGTAACCATCATGACGTTTCGAAGATTTCTTTACGAATTCTTTAAAACTAGTGGTAAGGAACTCGTCTTTGATGGAAATTGATACACTTATGCTGTCTCAACTACTGGTCAGTTTTCTGGGTTTTCACGACCGTCATTTGAAAATCTTCTGAAATCGATATCAGCTTTTAAATTTCAGAAAAAGTTCCTCAGGAGGCAATAATTTCCAACCCTGCTGTCATATGAATTTTACATTTTGCACGTGTTTAGGCGAGCTTAGATGCGGTATTACATTTGTTACCTTGAAACAAACAGGGTCACCATCCCCAACGGGCAAACGTAAGACTGAGTTAGATAATTCCAGTGGGACGTTTAGGATCAGTCAAATTGGATGAGCGTTGAGCTTTCCAAGCCACGTTGACTTTAATGGTATGTGTGCTCCTCGATTTCATCTCATATTGCTGAAAAACACAATGGGCCATCAGTTTGAGAACTATTGTACGCAAAGTCATCAATCGGAACCTCAAATAAATACTTAATACTTAAAGTAAGTCTGCTCAATTTCATAAAAAACAACTTAAATTAAACTCGTGTTAACCACTTGACCAAGATGGACAATTCATCCCTTGTGTTGAAGCATGCGTCTACAATTATCGACAAAGTCTTAGTAGACTGACGAAAAAGTTTGATTACTGAAAGATTTCGTAAGGAGGAACCAAACCCACCGTAACTCGGTAAGTACCCTCCGAATATGTCTTTTACATCATACAATGTGCCATCAATGAAAACACTGTCTACAGAACTTTATTATGGTTTGTGGCTTGGAAGTTGGAAGACAAATGAAGTGTTGTGAGCTGACAGTATCAAAATCGGATGAGTATTCCCGTTCATAAGTTAACAGTAACAAAGGATGTACTTACAAGCTCCTGTTCACATTGGGTAATGACAACAAGGTCCAAATTGTCACCAACATAACGTGTACTTACTGAAAGCCATTGCGGGTTTTCAAAACCAGGCAGTAGCTAATATCCTCGCAACTGCTGTGATTACAAATACATCCAAACAATGACACCCAAAACGCTTGACTAAGTTCCTACAAAATCAGTAACTACACACAGTTAATGAATCTAGCAGACAATCAATAGCAAACCACACATAATTTGTTCGCGATAATATGACTCGATAGCTTTGACGGACCAATCACTAAACCAATCACTACTCACAATAGTTCAACTTTCAACGATTTTTCAATTTTAAAGGTTGACAAGATTAACAATTGATACACATCAAATTATTGTCTGCAGACGCCTAACTAGTTCGAAATCCGGTTCCACACTAATGATTCAGCGGTTAAAGTTGCCACCGCCAAGTTAAGGTGCCGATATTAACAGTCGACACTGGGGGCAAATCCCTGCTGACACCTGCAAGTCTACATGTGCCATAAACCGATAACTTGGGGTTGTTATGGAAGAGAACACCAACTTCCTTGAAACCCAACCAAGGCACTCCTTTCGTTGACAAAACACAATGACAACCACTACAACAATGACTATGACCCACCTCCACTTTGACATCCCATTGGGTATTACAACAGTTAGAACTGAAGACAAGCACAAACAGCTTTCATAACCCCTCTAGCCTCAGCCAAAACAATGCACAGCCCCGCAGCTTCTAAACGCACGTATGTAAATTCATCCTCCTGTAACTTACCGCAACATTGGCCATGGGCAATCGTGAACGCAGACTTAAGGTACATGGCAAAGACACCATTATAAGCGAACCCACACTGTTTACTAACACTACTGATTCCTGTCCAAATTGGAAAACACATACAAAAGTCTACTAGCGAATCATATCCTTGCTTGCACCAAAGTCTTCAGTTGCCAATAAAGCTCGTCTTTATAAAGATCTACTTACAATATTGGCTTGTCATCTTTGCCATGGTCAGTTTGATTGTCAGTGTGACGGTTAGGTGTGAGGCTGACTAACAAAGCTGTCATACATGCAAATACGAGGAGTAACAATTTCAGTTAGTAACAACGAACGCACATCACCTCCCGTAGACTGTTGAAATAGCCGACGATCGTTATTCGTTAATCTAAAAATCAACAAGTCACAATCCTACAGCTAATAGAAATTGACTAATTTAAAAGAAGAGTGCTTGTAGGGGCAAATATCTAGCCGTGACTGCCCCAGTGCCCAGACCTCCTATCTATCGTCTACTAGGTGTCCTGACTTAGTATCGTCCTATCACTCGTTGTTAACTACAAGGCTTGTTCGGTTTACTTTGGTCCGGACAGTCAAATACCACCCATTATTTTTCTTCCACATCATTATGTATGACGACATGTACATTGTGCCTTGATCAGTTACAGTAATATGGTACACCAAGCATTACTCAATCTTAAATATGGACGGTAATGCTGATTTCGGGGCTTCAAGTGTAATGAATGAGACTGCCAAATTTAATGAGTTCATTGTCACTTGTAATATTGATTTCACAAATCAAACAACTTGCAGTAAGGTAAAACTTAACAGAAATCACGTTTAGAGGCAACGAGCTTTTATGTGACCAATACCAACACTTTCAATGAACAACAAGAGTGGTTCAAAAATATTCTTACAGTTGGAAAAAGTGCAGATAAACGCACAATGTTTATAAAATGAGCTAAAGCAACAGTTGCTAGTATACATTAGACGCGTTAGCTGGGTCAATCAAGATCTAGCTCACTCAGAAACCGATAGCGGTAGCCCTCCTGGGACTATTCTTGATGACATTTTAGTTTGGAAGCTCTAAAAGTGAATATCAAGGCAGCTAGCTGTAGTTTACCTTCACCTAAGATTCTGTTTTCAAACCAGTAATAGCGGGCATAAAATTTCAAGGATCAGATTGGTTCATTGCAGCCAAACATGCTGTTCCACTGTCCACCTCGAAAAGGGGCTGATTCTATTTTACGCTGTATCCATCAGAAGAGCGCTTGAACAAGTCAGTATTGATGTTCCAAATTTTATTGTCTTGTTTTCATAACCGACGCCTAGTATGACAAGGTCTGACTGAACTGAAAACAGTCATATTAATGATAGAATAAAGATATAGCTAAATTTGTTGGATAGAACGCTAAAGCTGTTCTTCAACTCAAAACATTCATTGCTAACTGCATGCACCTTTGTGGTATGGGGCACGGGAGAGCCTTGAATAACACCGTTGACTTCAGCCTTATTTATATATGTGGTGTATGTCAACTTATTTCTAATGCCTGACCAATGCCTGACGACTTGTTTGTTTTGTGTACCCGAATGATCGCTGATTTCTAATGTTGCTCCCAGAATGTTCGGATTCCAAGACCTTAAGTGAAGCAGTCGTTGCCCAAATTAGATAAATCAGGTTCTGAGTACGATTCATTATGGGCATGTGTACCATCATACAAGGCAAGACTAAAAATGAGCTACCAGCCATGATAATTGGACTCACCTGAGGATGGGTTAACCAGCGGGTAACACTTCAATCACAGTTGATCAAAGAAATAAGCTATCTACACTATCAAACGAGTGGAATTTTAATAACATGACAATCTTGTTGCACGACAGTCAATATCTAATATCACACGACCGAAAATTATGTCATGCTGGAGCCGTTGTCATTCGATGGTTCCAATTACGGTTGTGGATTCAGCGATGTTTTTTCATACGATTGTCGCTGTTGTGGTAGTGAGATTGTTTGTAAAACTGATACTGCGTCTTCATGTGTTGGTCTGCTAGAAGCGCTCGAAATGGTATTTTAAAAAATGGTCAACCTGGCGATGGTGCGAGATCAGTTTACAACCTTCTTAATTCAAGTGTTTGGCAATAAACCTGTTCCCACACGCCCTTGATCCATTATGTGTACTTTACATAGTGAATTGCGAAATTAATCTGTTTCAAATTCAATCAGGGTAAAAAAAACAAGTAATTGTCGGAGGTACAGTATGGTTCCGTTACAATTTAAATGACTTGCAATAAACTAAGTAATAGGCATTAATGGCGTTCTAACTCGCTTTGTTTATCACGGACATGCAAGAAAGTTCGGGGCGACAGATGTATTCACAACAAAGTGAGAAGTCAGCGTTCACTAACTTCGGACTAACAGAGAGTTTTATCGTTGAACTGGTGAGGCGGTTCAAGGTGTATTGGTTGTGAGAAGTTACCCAACTTGGGAATGCCGGTTATTACTGAGTTTGTAATCAGTTGGCGCATAAAAACAGCAAGTGTTGATTATAGACTTTTATCTAAAACATGCGGACTAGAGTGTCTCTTGATCATTGTGACATACACCATGTTTGGCTGCTTACAAACGTTATCTTTGCTTTAAAGATGCAAAATGTAATCAACCAAAACTTATAGTTTCAAGTTAACGGTGACTGAGATGTCAAATAAAACAACGTTGTAAGTTTAGCCCACAGTTCCAACTTTATGAGAGACGTATTACTAATACACACTTCATATCCATTAAGACATTTCAACTGATTTAAATCCCAATATTTTATGGTTAATACAATAGAAACCAACCTGCTTTGAATCAGTTTTGTTGAATGCAATTCGCAGAGTTCTGGTTTAAATATCATATGAAAACTGGCTTACTTGTCGAAACCGTTTTGAACCAGTGAAATTTCAATTCTGTCGGTTTTTGATCACTTCAAATATGGTAAGGCGGCCCCTAGTTGTCTTCTGATACACACAAACCACACTTTGAGTATGGAATTTTTTCCATGTGATTCACTAAAATTGATCAGGTATAACTAAAGCTGATTACCACGAACTACAGACAGCCTCGTTACGAAACACACTGGATGAATCGATAGCCAACCATGTAAAAATTAATGAAAGTAAGGCGAAACATCCATTTGATTAAAACGATCTGCAACGAGTACGTCTTTCTTGTACAGT
>LOND01012884.1:0-10132 GCA_014220965.1 Paragonimus kellicotti
ACACTGTGTGAATAGTGTCCAGTTTACTTGAGCATTATGGAAGTAGAACAGACAGAATCGCCTTGTCTATTCCAATTTATAACCATGTGCTCACGACGGGGTTTATAAATACTTCAGCCGCCGTCATTATAATATCCCTAATGTTTGCATTGCTGATTCGCTACGCACCTTGTTTGATCTCCAGGATGGTCCAATAAAATAGAGGTTGACTGGCTCAATAATCATATTGTGATCACTGACTGGAGTTGGTTTTACTTCAAGTATGATTTATGCATGTCCACTGGTCCCTATTAGCGTACCGTAATCAAACAGAAGGTGAGTGCTAACTGGTCCTATATTCATATGTGACCCTGTTGGAGATTTTTATTTGGTGCATAGTTAGCCACATACTGAATTTCTTGTACTCGTGGTCAGCTGTTCGTTGTGTATTGCATGTGATAGTAGAGGTGTATTACGTTTAAGCGTCAGCCTACCTACATTACCAGAATGAAAAAGCACAGCGAAACGAAACTTCTCATCAACGTATGTTGATCTGTCTCCCTTCGACTTGACATATGCTGACTACCAAATGTCGAAATAGTTGTTTTTGAGTCAAACTCACATCCACCTGAGAAGTTTGTTTTAACTTAGAACAATCTTTACTATAGTACATCACATCTTCCGATCACAACAAATTAATGAGATAGATTGTTTCATTTTTAGACGTCTTATTTTCCTGTCGTGAATCTGGTTGGCCAAGACGCTACATTTCCATCCGCGACTACTTTCCCTTGTCCACCACCACTTAGCTGGAACGACACGCTGATTGGCCACTTAGTTGTCGGGCAAAATTAGCCCATTAGGAAAGTCGCCTTATTTCGGTTAGGTATGACAAATCAGCAGGGGATGTTTGATGTACTGGCTGCTCTGACAGCAGTAGCAACAGTCGCATCAACGACAACAACAACAAAAACTTTGGAGTGGTCGCCACAGGAGGTCATTGAATCGACGGACACGCACGTACATACGCACAAGAGCTGGCAACAAATGAGCAAAGAATGAAACAAGCAAACAAATAAACATCTAGGCAGATGACTACACATCAGTTCACTTCTGTACGGAATTAAATGTCACTTGTTCCAAACAGATAGGACAAGTCGTTTACCGAATAGTTGACGAGGAAGATTTGAGTAAGTGTTAATGCTTTTTGAGCTGGTGTTAAAATCAGAATGTTTGAACGCAGCTAAATCGTTCACTAACTAGCCGAGTAAGTCGGCAAAGATTTGATGGTTTTATATATTTAGTCTTGAGGTTTTGCGGCAAAAATTTAGTAGTAGCGTGACGAAACTCTTTTAATCAACATTGGAGGATTGGTTATCCATCTTATCGGAGGCCGAATCTTGCTGACTCCTAATCAATGCTCTCTTGCTTACTCAGACCCTTTCGCATTTCATCTGCAAAAAATGCGTTTGAGGTACTCGGGTATTCGATATAGTTTACATAGTACCTCTAAACCGTTATCTACAACTCCAGATGTAGCACCATGTGCACCCGGAGTGTCTAATTAAAGTGGGATTGGTTAGCCCGTTTTAACGGGGCGGAAGCTAACCAAAATTAGGTCAATTTATTTAAAACTAGGAGTCATTTGACCTCTAAAATACTTCGACATAATTAATGGTTACTAAACCGCATAATTAAAACTAACACGGGAATGCTTCAAATATTTATGAGTGCGATAACCGATGGCATGCACATTTGTCTTCTATCACTCCAGTAGAAATCCAGGGCTTCCCAAGCAGACCTGCGGAGTCAATATATAAGCAACCCTTACAAACAACTGTGGAAAGTGTATACCTTTGCTTTTTTTCCGGAGAAGTGACCGGTGGAGCGTGAGGGGACTTATTCGATGAAACTAATATATTTTAGGGTTAGTTTTTATTTAAGTTCATTTGGATGAAGTTACACTACAGACAGTGCTCAGGTTGCTATCATGAGAAACAGTCAATTTTGGTTACCACATTGCTAACTGGAATAGAATGTTTTGTGCTGCCGGCACATTAAGAATCTCTTGTTGCATAGGTGTTATTGTTGAGATGAAGGGTGACGTTGGTTACCATATTTCCAAATGATGAGCCATAAAGATTGCGACCATTCAGACATGAAACAGAAGCAGATGAAGGTAGGGTATCGACCTGAAAATTGTTTGTCATATCAGAGCCGGAAAATCGTAGGAAAGTTAAGAGGGCTCAACTTAGTAGAACGTAAATGAGCCACAATCCACAGGAGTGATACAGTCAAAACAGAGTGATTCAATTATCGTTTGAAAACATTGTTGACTGTGTATAACGAAACTGGGTAAGGTTTTGGGAAATTAACGCAATGAAATTATTTTTTGTAATTTCCACAAGCAAAGTGGTCTACTGCGAATTTATTACTTAGTGCGTTTGCATTTAGATAAGACATAAGAATGTTCAGCGTTGTTCTAACTGCAACGAAGAAGATTATAAAAAAAATTACAAATAGTGTTCGTGTTAGAGAACAGATAACGAACGGTTCCATATGGCAACAAACACGCCAGAACCCACAGTAGTTTTCGCTTAAAGACAGAAGGGCATAAAATGAACAACACGACAGTTGAGTACAAATCCACCGAACAAATACGAATGGTCTCAATAAACTAACATTTTATCTATCTGCCTGGGACTTACAAGATGCGTTTACCTTGGAAAAAATGATGCCTTAAACCAGCTAGATTTCTTTTTACGATTTTGTGGTTGAAGGTTGACTGCAAACTGGACTACGTGTACTGTCCGAATAAATGTCGTTTTTCGGGAATGACCTCACGAGATCTGCTTTAGTTTGGAAAACCTTTCCTTTTTTTCCGATTTAGAAATAAAACTATGTTTCATTCTAACTCTATGCCATCCAGTTTTCTCAGATGATTGCAACTTGTAAAGAATACAAAAATATTACACTGAATATATGTTGAATTGTTTTACCCCTAGTTACTTAATCAAACAATAGAATTTAGTCAATCTCATAAGGTAAACCAGTGGGCACCTACTTTTTGGCATGCAAAAATGTGAAGAACATTTAACGTTACTTCTTTTCATAAATCACAAAAGCTTGATGACGAGAAAATTCTGTAGAAAATTTTACCAACTCAAAAATGATTATGCAGTACGGTTCAGCGTGGTGTTAGTTAACAGATGATGAATAGCGTAGATCTGACCGTTATGAGTTTTTTGTTTGCGACCAAGCCGATAGCCTTTTATTGGCAAAGTTGAACAAACAAATACAATTCAGATTTCATCTGGCTGACATTTTTTTGAGCTCATCTGACCAACTTAACAGTAAAAGTTGTTTATTTATAATTCTACAAAGTTTTTGGTCGAGCAATAGTTTGGAGAATATTTTTAACGTGTTGACGAATCAAATGTCAAGGAAGATGACTGGATCGACAATATCAAACGAATAAGCTAGCGAAGTTGTGTGGGTTTTCAAAAGTAAACCTTAAAAATTTAATTGAGGTTAGATCCACTTCTACGCAGTTGTGCAAGGGCTAATTTTCAAACTGCGTAATTCCGTTTTCCAGTTGTTGAGTTTTCAGTCGGGAGTATTTGCTTTTTTCGTGCAATTGAAAAGTCACACCGCTTACGAAAAGTTTCAAACGGTCAATTTACACAAGCTGATGCTTATCTAGGAACCTCATGGTTGACCCAAGATGTGCTGGAGTCACGAGCCCAAAAACATGTTAGACGTCGAAAATGGCGGATTGGCGCCGTGACTGCTGAAGCAAGCTTGACTAATTAGCGTCTTGCTTGCTTAGGAACCAAAGTTTTTGAAATAACGCACTGTGAGTGCGTGAACGCATGGATGCGTGTATATATGATATGCATTCACACATACAAACGTGAAAATAGCTCCCATTTTAATCAGGTTCGGCACAGCCGTTTTAAAGATTTCGGTGTGCACCTAACAAACCGACAAATTCCGGGAACTGGGTTAAACTTTGGTAGAGAAGTGCGGATAAAATGTGACTTTTTTTTCTCACTGTAAAATGTACACTTTTTTGGGTTAAGTGTTCCATTCGAGAGTTTCGCGTGTCTAACACGGTTCAGACAAATCTTGCCCCGGTCGATCTGCCGATTAGTCAAGTCACCATCAGAAGGACAAGAAACAACATTTCTGGTCAATTTGGCTCAATGGTAATCGGCTTGACTGCATTCAACTTAAATATATGTAATCTTTCCTCGAAATTATGCAAACTCCAGTAAACAGAACGAAACAACATGCTGAAAACACTTGACAGCTGCAGTTTTACCCACATAAATCTTTTGAATGGAGTCAGTTGAAGAGGAAAAGAAGGACATTTATCTTATCACAGCTGGTAAGTGAAGAACGGGTCGATCTGTTAACAGCGTCCTTTCATTGGCAATCCAAACCCTGTTCAACACTCTTACTTAGGTCGGTTATTCATTTCGAACGAAAAGTTCTGATTGTGTGGTTTACTGACAGTTGATGTATTAAGTATTGCGCCTTCTGTTAAGGTGATCAACTCACGGGGTCCCTACTCACTTTAATCGAAGGTTTCAAAGAGATAATTTAGATAGAGACTAAGGTGAGAACAATTGGGAAATGAATAACACAACTGACTAACCAAAATCGAAGGCTGAAATTTATAATCCAAACAAAAACACGAACGAAATAGTGATTATGGAATTCAGTGAGAGAAACTTTCGTGTCGTCACTTTTAATTAGACTATTCATATGAAACAAATGCTCTCATGTATGGATGACGTCCTTTTGAAGGCACTTTAATCCTTCAACTGTTCGCCAATGAAAGTGGAAAGATCAAAGCTAAAATCCGGTTTGTATCGTTGATATAGCTGTAAGCTTTTATTCAGTGCACAAACCAAGTTGGATTACGGTAATACAACTGCCAAACCGATTTACATTTTTTTCACTCATTACAACTTGATTTCACAGGATAATCGAAAAGTTTTCATTAACTATTTTACTTATTTCTGGAGGCAAAATTCTCGACCGGGAACTTTGAAGCCACAGTCATTTTTGTGTGATAAATGATGTAACGTACCACTATACAAAAATGTACATAAGCTTTTACAACAAAACGCAGTGAACTTATGTTATACTGTAAATAATAAATACCAATTTTTTCTTGAAGTAAAACTGTTGTTCCGTAAGCAGAAATGAAAAGCGATTGTTATCGTTTATTTTTGGAGCCATTCAGTTAAACGGGAATCTTGAGCAAATTCTCAAACATATGGAACCCTTATGTTTAACACTTTGGAATGATTTCATTAGGCTTTCATCTCCGGCCTAAACTGGTGGCTTCTGTCTTACATGTTCTAACTGTTACCCCTAGTTTATCTGCTCCGGAAGAATCTGAATTATGAAAAGGTAAACACTTCAAATAAGAATCTGGACGAATTGTCTACAAGATTTAGAAAATAATACTTCCTAAACAGGTTTTGAAGTGTTTGAAATAATGACATATAAGGTCCCGTTACAGAAAACTAGTTTGGACGTCCTCGAATAATCGAGTAGTCAGAGTGAAGTCATTAAAGATCATATGACAGTAACATTCGCTTGAATTTATCAATGACGGTTTCACAGAAAGATGATCACGAAGAAAAAAACACATGAAATCATTTCAACAACTTACGTACAAGCCAGATCTAAGATAGACAACCTGTTAGTATTATTTACAAAGAACACGAATTTTTGGAGCTCCGTCTACGTTATTTTTGTTTTGTTGTTTGTAATTTTCAGTTTTTAAAATCGTTTTTATACAATAAAAATCAACTCGAATGTGTAAGTTTATCCGTGAACAGGACGGAAAATTTCTGTGCATTTTGTGTCTATCAGAAATATGAGTTGATGTGAAGGTCCAAAATAAACATTTGTTTAAGTTGCATTACATACAGAAACAACGCCTATAATGGAAGGACATACAACTTCCTAAGGATGGAACCAACTAAGACGAATCACTTCCGTCTAGTAAACATTTTTATGACATACGACACTTCTGGCAGTAAAAATATTGTCCTTCAAGGAATAAATCTCCAGTAGTAGAGCAAATGCGGGCAGAAAAATGTGATGGGCGTAATCTTCTTAAAAGAGAAGCATTATGACAGATATGATGGACGAAACTCTGTTTGTGTGTTGATGGCGGGATGAATCTCTGAAACGTGTACACAGTTCAGAGTCAGTCAGCACACACCACCAGGAGTTACAGCTGAAGTGAAAACTTTGTCCAAAAGTGGTCCAAAACTGAGCCATATAAATTTCGATCCTTGAAACAACCGAGCAGTATATCAATCCCGCTGGGTTTATGTGGACTTGTGCGGGCATCTGTTTGCAGAAGTAGATGTGTAGAATTGACATCATATCAGAGTTCACCCAACGCTTGCAAGAAAATGGTGCTGTTGCCCTTCAGTAACGACGTACGCTTAGTCAGCTCTTGCATAATAGGTCCGTATACAGAAGTAGAACATTTTTATCTTCAGCATGCCTTTGTGACTAGTGCTAACTATTGGCAGATTATGTCGAGCGACAGAAAAATTAGTCTTGTTTACTGGTGTTTACACGGCAGAAAATATTTGGCAGTGTGGCGGCAAAAAGTCTGTTTCGTGTTTTCTACTTTTCATTTCAAACCGTTTATAGAGAATAGCACAGTTTATCACCCGAATTAATCCTCTGCCTCATATAAGAAATGAACAATCGTCGAAACATTAAAATTACAATTACGGAAAGACTGAAATGTTCAACATGAGACCAGGTTTACTTATGTGCCTTTACAGAGTAAAACTGTTTTGCTCAGTGTATTGTAACAACATCGATCGAGTTCCATACGACGGAAATATCTACCTCTCTACAAGAGAAACACAAGGTGGCACACCCTAGAAGATGGATCCTTTTTGGGAGTACATTAGAAATAGCGGAGTAACAAGGAACATATAAATTAAAAATATTTTCCAGTCTAAGTTAGTCGCACGTGTAACAGCGTTTTCTTGAAAATTATCACCCTGATATGAAAAACCGTATGTAAAGTGAGAACATTCTAGTTGCCATGGGGCTTATCCGTCCTTTGGCAAAGTATCTGTTTGGTCCTTCTTGCAAACTGTTTCATTTGTGTGTTCATATAGATTAGAGTTCAGTAAGCGAACTGATAAAAACGACAAATATATATTCGCTCTAATACACAAAGTTATATCTGTTACTATGGTGATCGGATACGGATGACTAAATCCTGCAGTAGGCAACTGGGTGATAGATATTTGTTAATTTTATTGCCTCCGTTAAACGGAGGAGATCCAGCTTTTGGCACGCTTATTAAAACAAACACTTACCCAAGGCATAATTTAGAACAACAGATAGACAATAACCAATCGATCAATGTTGTTAAGACTGGTCGCAACATATAGGGACATATTGTCGGGATTGTTACACTGCTGTATTCAGGTAATTTTACCCAACATGAGACGTAGTTTTGCTGTATAGTAGACTTGGCGCACATTGCAACCTAAAGAATTGGCAGTGGTATGAACAGGAAACTTAACGATGCAAGGACTGGTTTTGCTACATAGAAGCTGGCAGACTACGATATGTACCTGATATGATGCAGCGGAATGTTCTAGCGGACAAAATTTGTGTGCAGCAGTTGATTATCTCTTCCATTTTTAGTGAGCGTTAAAACACTGGTCGTTTTTTGTCGACTGACCGGACAGTAATACGAGCTTTGTTTTCGCCAAGAGATACTTTGGTTTGATCTTCGCATTACAATTATTATTTCCAAATTTATTTTTGGCTAGGTGGTTATTTTGTGTGAATTCTTCGACAACAAAAGCTCGCGGTGCAAATTCCCAATGAATAATGAAAAGAAAACAGTTCTGTGTCTAAAGGTATCGTACTACATTTTGTAAATTGTTGGAGTTTTCCAAGTTGAATTGGATTCCAGTTAAAACATAAGTTCAGTAAAACGAAAGCAGATTATGCAAAAGTTTGCCGGACTTATATAAAAGATGACGCTACCAACTCTCCTATAAGTCACGAGCCCAAAAACATGTTAGACGTCGAAAATGGCGGATTGGCGCCGTGACTGCTGAAGCAAGCTTGACTAATTAGCGTCTTGCTTGCTTAGGAACCAAAGTTTTTGAAATAACGCACTGTGAGTGCGTGAACGCATGGATGCGTGTATATATGATATGCATTCACACATACAAACGTGAAAATAGCTCCCATTTTAATCAGGTTCGGCACAGCCGTTTTAAAGATTTCGGTGTGCACCTAACAAACCGACAAATTCCGGGAACTGGGTTAAACTTTGGTAGAGAAGTGCGGATAAAATGTGACTTTTTTTTTCTCACTGTAAAATGTACACTTTTCTGGGTTAAGTGTTCCATTCGAGAGTTTCGCGTGTCTAACACGGTTCAGACAAATCTTGCCCCGGTCGATCTGCCGATTAGTCAAGTCACCATCAGAAGGACAAGAAACAACATTTCTGGTCAATTTGGCTCAATGGTAATCGGCTTGACTGCATTCAAACTTAAATATATGTAATCTTTCCTCGAAAATTATGCAAACTCCAGTAAACAGAACGAAACAACATGCTGAAAACACTTGACAGCTGCAGTTTTACCCACATAAATCTTTTGAATGGAGTCAGTTGAAGAGGAAAAGAAGGACATTTATCTTATCACAGCTGGTAAGTGAAGAACGGGTCGATCTGTTAACAGCGTCCTTTCATTGGCAATCCAAACCCTGTTCAACACTCTTACTTAGGTCGGTTATTTCATTTCGAACGAAAAGTTCTGATTGTGTGGTTACTGACTGCAGTTGATGTATTAAGTATTGCGCCTTCTGTTAAGGTGATCAACTCACGGGGTCCCTACTCACTTTAATCGAAGGTTTCAAAGAGATAATTTAGATAAGACTAAGGTGAGAACAATTGGGAAATGAATAACACAACTGACTAACCAAAATCGAAGGCTGAAATTTATAATCCAAACAAAAACACGAACGAAATAGTGATTATGGAATTCAGTGAGAGAAACTTTCGTGTCGTCACTTTTAATTAGACTATTCATATGAAACAAATGCTCTCATGTATGGATGACGTCCTTTTGAAGGCACTTTAATCCTTCAACTGTTCGCCAATGAAAGTGGAAAGATCAAAGCTAAAATCCGGTTTGTATCGTTGATATAGCTGTAAGCTTTTATTCAGTGCACAAACCAAGTTGGATTACGGTAATACAACTGCCAAACCGATTTACATTTTTTTCACTCATTACAACTTGATTTCACAGGATAATCGAAAAGTTTTCATTAACTATTTTACTTATTTCTGGAGGCAAAATTCTCGACCGGGAACTTTGAAGCCACAGTCATTTTTGTGTGATAAATGATGTAACGTACCACTATACAAAAATGTACATAAGCTTTTACAACAAAACGCAGTGAACTTATGTTATACTGTAAATAATAAATACCAATTTTTTCTTGAAGTAAAACTGTTGTTCCGTAAGCAGAAATGAAAAGCGATTGTTATCGTTTATTTTTGGAGCCATTCAGTTAAACGGGAATCTTGAGCAAATTCTCAAACATATGGAACCCTTATGTTTAATACTTTGGAATGATTTCATTAGGCTTTCATCTCCGGCCTAAACTGGTGGCTTCTGTCTTACATGTTCTAACCGTTACCCCTAGTTTATCTGCTCCGGAAGAATCTGAATTATGAAAAGGTAAACACTTCAAATAAGAATCTGGACGAATTGTCTACAAGATTTAGAAAATAATACTTCCTAAACAGGTTTTGAAGTGTTTGAAAATAACAAAAATAACGTAGACGGAGCTCCAAAAATTCGTGTTCTTTGTAAATAATACTAACAGGTTGTCTATCTTAAATCTGGCTTGTACGTAAGTTGTTGAAATGATTTCATGTGTTTTTTTACGTTCAGTGACATCTTTCTGTAAAACCGTGATTGATAAATTCAAGCAGAATGTTACTCTCATATAGATGTTTAATGACTTCACTAATCTGACTACATTCGAAGTTGACCGTCCAAACTAGTTTTTTGTAACGGAACTTTATAATATGTCATTATTTTCCAAACACTTCAAAACCTGT
>LOND01012927.1:0-10058 GCA_014220965.1 Paragonimus kellicotti
AACAAAGAAGACGCTAGACGTTTTGATGCCAAGTCTTATGAATTCCCGATATGTTCGACAACAAATGACGGCACGACAATATGACAGTATGATATATCAAGGATGTGTTAACCAAAATATATCAAAGAATACAAAACCCAAAGATACGTCAACACATCCAAAATCCTACCGGTGCTTTGGTAACCCTGGACGCTCGGGATGTAGAGTAGATTCTTAAGCCAACTCTTCTTGAAGTAAAAAAAAGCACAGTATATCATTCAATCAGCGTGATGGAGTGCATTACCTGCTCTCATCAACTATAATCCATTACACAAATATTGGCCAGAGATGTCACTCACCGAAAAGCACGTGACAATCACTTGATGCTGAACTATCGAAATAGACCGGATAAACAAAAGTTGCACCTAGATCACCTACGACAACTTTTGGCGTTAGTCTGCCTATTGCGTCGGAAGGTAGTTTTTATAAGTTTTTCGCAATCATCGCCGAACAATAATCTTACGAAAGTGTTCCCTTCATTAAACTTACCAATCTTTGGTTGATCGTTCGAGTCAAAAGTCAGGTGGAAAACTGGCCTACTGCCGGAGGACTTGGTCGAGTTGGTCACGTGCTAAATTATGATGAAATCTTCTGCATTTTACTATCTGAGAACATATTCGGGCATCATCGTGACTATTAATTCAGGCCCTTTCTTTTCATAAACTTGCAAGCAGTATATTAATCCGGTTAGAATCTTTTATGCTATCTGAACTACTTTCATAGTATTGTACACATTCATTTTCATTTTTAACTGTTATTAAGCTTTCTTCGTTAGTGGATTTCATCCTTCATCATACGATATTACTGCGTCCAGAAACCCTAACGTAACCAAGGTATGCACACGTACACAGTGTATTTGTAACTGCAGTCGACCATACGTTGAACTGAAGGGTGTAGGTTAACTTCGGCTGTGAGGTGGGTGTAGCGTAACAAACCTATATGAGTGATAATGAAAGTAAGCGACTCCCACCCTGGTTCACTCTATTGTTATATGCGAATCAAGTTCAGTTTTCCAAAATATCCACCCTCAGTTGAGGATGCCTGCGCGCCATCAATTTTTCTCCCCATAGAATAACCCTTAACCATTAAGCCCATTTCAGCATTATTTTACTGTCGTCAGAAATAATCACCGAACCATCGCGTTATGATACGGGTACTATGGGTGTTACCTAATGTAACTACTGAACTAGTTCAGTAGAACCTGCAGCCTGAAGGCGACGTATTTCACCTTCGATCCTATTACCAAAGCAATAAATTAAGTTTTGAACATTCTAGAAGTTACGTATTGTTTTTGTAATAAGTGGTCAATATGCAGCATAATTTTAAGATCTTATTAACTTCGTTACGTCAAAAAAAATCGCATACGCAATCGAAGTGTACATAATTCCGACTGGACCATAACTGTATTAACAAGTAACAATAATGCTGAGAAGGGGTTTAAACTAAAATCACTTAGGTCCATTTTTACATGGTACTTTAAGCACTGGAACCCGTCGGTGGTTTACGCAATTGTTACGGGATATATCAGTAACACATTGTTTGGCCAATACAAGAATGGACTTACGAGACAAAAACTGTTATGTGCAGGATACTATTTTATTAAGGTACAAATGCTTACGACCGTACAACGCTTTTTGCAAATATAGTTCATGAGATAGACTGCACAAAAAGTCGCGCCATAACTCGCGTATAATTTACTTTGTTGCAAGAGCCTTATAAGTATTCCAGATCTGTACGGTTTGTTCTTGTAAGTTCTTTGCCAGACACAGCCGTTTGCTGCAAATGACAAGACATGGCTTTAGAAGCATAATCCATCCTTGATTCATACCGTCAAGAGAGTATATTTGATTGTTACACACCTAGGTTAGAATAAGCAGTTGATTATCAGAGTAGGGGTTAGCAACATTAATGATCTAAATTTTAAATGAACGACTCATGTCAAGTTAGATATAGACAATTCCTTTTTGGATAAATTATCTTTCTCCTGTGGAATTCTAATTCAGACGCTTCATTACATTATTTTAATTTCAGTAGAATGAGAGAACTTGTTTTACTGATAAACACTTTTAACTGGATACGTCCAGTATCTTTGATTGAAAAAATCCATTTTAGACTTAAGTTAAAGTACATTTACCAATATGATATTACGATTGTGGAAGTTATGCGATGAAAGGAAACGGGTTCCGATACCTAATCTCTGCAATCGGTAAATAATGCGCCACACCGATCCCTGTAATATCCTGAAACGGAACTCAAGAGCACTGCTTCTACTAACTACTAACATGTCACCGAACGTATGTCACTAGATGTTGGATCGGTGTAGGTACTTCAACCCTAGAGTGCGTGTTTGAAGGTTGCCTAAGTGTTCTTGCAAAGCTACACGTATCGGAGTTGAGCATCGACTTACATTGACAAATCGTGATCTGCAGTAGACTGGAGAACTTGATGAAGTTATGTTCTGTAGTAACTAAAGTTACTTGTTTTTGTTCGTTTCGCCCTGACAACCCTGTTTCATATAAATGTTATGTAATTAGCCTGATGATGAATAACCGAAAACGAGCTTGTTCGCTACACTATTGTTTTCTGATGACTACCCCGGGGATTTTTAACTAACTAAAGTGATACTGTGTTGAATTGCACTCCTTATGTTTCGGGGATGAATGTTGTCAGATTAAAGAGCGTAATAACCTATCCGACCTCGGTGGACAAAACACACCGGCTGCTTCCGCTGACGGAGTCCTAGACCTGCGTTAAATCAACAGACGCAAAGTGCAATGTATGCTTTCCTTTCGCGGCATGTTTCTTGGATCTGAAAAAATTAACTATAATGTTGATAGTATAAAGTCCAACTCTGAACCCGTATTTAGTTTCTGAATACACCCAATTATCCATATGTTTCTCTTATACGTTCGGCGGTGTCTTTTGTTGTCGTAAGTTCGTTCTGCGTCATTTCCCATTTGGTTGAGTGTTACAAGTGCCACATCGATAGGTGACATTTTACGGTTTAACTGAGTTCCAATGACTAGTATTAATTCCGCTACCGTGGATTCAAGTTAATCGTTATCTCACATTTTTAAAGTTAAGGTTATCTACGGCAACGTTGTGAATTAAACTAAGGATTTACGTTCATCTTGTTTCAATGCCTGCCTACTTGCCGATTCCGTATGGTGCGGTCGACAGATTTTGTGAAGTGATCTCACTGCACAGCTTATGATGTTTTGGCGGTAATGTGTTTCACGTGCTTTCGGATCTTTGAGTTGTGTGTACACTTGGGTTGTTGGGAAAATGTACACACAACTTAGGAGTGGTAGTTGTCACAATCATCACTGTGATGACACTTACTTTGCTTGGATTTAATTTTCTAAGAATATTAATGTCTAGATGGTATTAGTGGCGAGAACTAGAACGTTTTAAATGCACTCTGTGACATAGTTTGATGAGGCGAAAGCGTCTGCGATGCAAGGATCATGGAGCTGGCCGAACTTAAACAGCCGTTGTAGAGTTTCACTTATCTTTTCAGTGACACAACAGACAATGCAGCTGAGTCAGGCGCCATGACCAGATCCTACTGAAATAATGTAATATCCGAGGGAAATATGCTTTCGGGGGTTCAATAATGTTATGACAACAAAGTCTTACAAAACTGAAATTTAGTTCTTTGTTGATGAACAAAACAGAGCAAGTAACGTTTCTTTTGACACCAGATTTGTTCAGTGTATTGGCCTTATTCTTACTAGGGCTACGGGAAGACTCTGCGCTAATTATCCCGAAAAAAGACAACGAAATACGGAGTTTGCTTGCGTGCAAACATGTGGAAGACAACGAGGTGTAGACATCGTACATGGCTGGGCTGCGGAACGCTACTCAAACGTGTTGCACATCTGATACTTCGGACAAGTATTTGGCATTAAATGGCTAGCCCAGTTATCAAACAAATATGCTCTGGACACTGCATGCGTTTAAAGTAAACATAATTAACTAAACCAAAAACGTTTGAGATTGGTACGGAAAGCGGCCGGGTTCCTCAAGGATGCTTTGTACCTCTAGCTGTCCGCTATCTCCCTACTCTACGAAAAGCCAGTCTTCCGCTACGAATATGTGTATTCATGTTTCAAGAGAACTGGTAACTCAAATAGCACATTCCAAGAACAAGAGATAGCAGAAAACAAGTAAAAAATAGCTGAATCATTGATTCCCATCGGTGAATCAAAAAAATGGCAATGGTAAATAAACTGTCATGGGCAACGACAGTTTGATCGCATTGCATCGGTCACTTTCGCGAAATTAACAGACGCATTGTATAGTGGGATCAAGCAGCGAGGCAAATTCAATCTAGTTATATCTGAGATAGTTAATCAGGTACTAACCGCACAACCGACCCTCGAATTCAAGAGCCATTTCGGTATGTTCTCTACTGCGTATGATGAGGTGTAGTAGTTGTGCTGTTGCATCCGATTCCGCTTCGATGACGTGATTGGTTGTCTGAGACAGGACTAGATTGCTTTTGCCTTGCTGCTTGTTCTCACTGTGTACTGCACATGGCAAGTTCGCAAAAGTAACCGATGAGATGCGAATGAAGTGTCATTGCGCAAATCATGTTACTCATTACTATCAGCCTTTTTCAAATGAAAAATAAGTGTGACCTTCACGAAGACCACTCAACAGCCATAGTTATACTGACATCTCCAACTACACTAAGGTGTAGCTCCCCGGGATCTGATTGGTCAACACAGTATAGACAGTTAGACTGCTTCGGGGACTTAGCAGTCCATTTCCTCTGGAGGGGTACGGGCATCGTTATCACACCAAATGATTGTATTATCTGTTTGTATGTGGTTCAGATGGACTAGTATACAGGCCGAAGCCAAATAGGTTTCGACTTTTCTTCGTAGGAATGTAGTTTCGGATTCAAACATCAGACTTGATCAAAAGTCATGACGGAAAAATCGACATTCGTTTTTGCCGTTTGCTAGGTGATAATTGTGCCACAAAAACACGTAGGACATCTTGGACTCCAAGTGAAGACCCGGATACCGTTGTCAAGATTATAATCTAATACGTATTCTTTCAAGTCCACTGAGGTCAACTACTTTTGATTGACCTTCTTAAGGCGATACTGACAGGTTTGCCAATCTAGCAACCCGGATATTTCACGCTGGATTGTCTTGCTCTTACCGAGTCACTTATGCAGTTGATTAGATTCAGTCGTGGTTCCGATGCAATGCACTACGCTCGATAGAGCATAGATACTGTCGTATGTGCGTCAAGGCCACCTGTGTGCCCCACACTCGTGCCGAGACTCAAGCTGCGTTCTGATTGGTCGTGCCTTCAACGGCCAACGACTCATTGTCGACGCACATACGAATGGGCTACCACTTGTAGATACGACATTATAGTATGTACTTATACTGAGTCACGTGTTCCCTATTCACCTGTTATAACCTGTAGGGCTTACTGTTGATTACACCCAATGACACTTTTCCCCTATGGTGTTGATCATAGAGATAGTTTGTGTAGAAAACAATAGTCGGGCCGTTTCGTCCAAAGCTGGAATCAACCACTAATGACGAATTGTTGATCGTCCTTCATGATCCATGTGGAAGGTGTATTGAAAAATTGACCCATGATATTTCCGACGAAGATCTGGTTTCAGATATGCAACTGAGTACTTATTATTGGATAGAAGTTCAAATTTTTGGTGAGAAATTAGTACAACCAACAAAGTAGATGGAGACAGGTAAATCACTTTTGCCTCTTTACATAAAGAGTATTGGGCAATTTCATTTCTTACTGGACTAAAGTCGCGACAGGAGAGCTCAGACAATATTAACATGGTTTCCAACCTATCGAAGTTTCACTCAGTCAAAAAAAAAGAATGTAATAAGGTGTAACTTTTTATTTCAAATGTTCCATAAAATTCTCCGGAAGTTTAGTGTATAGTGATGAGCAGAGACTGAAACCTTTATGTAAAACTCGGTTTTCAATTTGAGCAGCCTGATCACACCACAGATTCTTCACAGTCGTTAGCAGACGTTAGCAGATCTTGTCATATCTTCTCTGCAGTCTAGATATTCGCTGATTCAATTCCATCAGTCGACTTTGGATGGTACGTGATTTCTTGTTTTCTACCGAAGGCTGTAAGAAAACCAGACACCTTGGATGTGATTTAAACTTTCATAAAAAGCAATAAATTTCCAATGACGAAGCGCATAGAGAGTACAGTGATCTCCAACAGAAGTGCCTATCTACTCGCATACTTCACAAAATAATCAGCCAAGAGAGTATGTTTATGTGTTCACAAGTCGAGCAGAGAGATCCAAACAGAACTACAAAAAGAAGATGGCGTCTGCTAATTATAGCTGTTGTATAACACATCGGATGCTTGATATACAATATTAAAACTGAAACTTTGGCATACATTTTATCGCCGAGCTTACGTCGGCCTTATTTTAAAGTGCAATACTGGAAACATACTTTCACTGTATTCTTTTTATTATGAGGATATGAACGACCAATTTAGGAAATATGGCATGGTCTGAACCTTTCGTTCATGTCATTACCATGTTAAATGCAGTAAACAAACTTAATGTACTAGGCAGAGTGATACACATTCAGTGTATCTGATTTTGTAGCATTCGGAACGTTGCATGCCTGCGATTGTAGATTAATTAAGACATTTAGTGAATAGTATACGTTTATTTTTGTGAAGTGTGCATTGCATAACGCTTCGCAACTAGCTTTACTCAAGTAATGTAATCCTGTAGTACACTGCAAGCTGTTTTACCGTTTTTCTACTAGTAGACTTGAATAACAACGCTACTGAGATCTTTCCTTCCTGTAACTGACCTACTCTTAAAAAGTTTTACCATAAATTTCACGTCACTTTGATAACAGATGCCGAGATTCACCAGGCTTCCCACATCTTAATTCTGTGATGGTCATCCTGTGAGTCAGAATAACAAGGTTCTTCAGTCCAACATAGTTTCCAGTTTCATTTATTCTCTGTAACATTGGAAACAAGGAACGGAGGACTTCCATTTTAATTAGACCCACCAACAAATCACTCCAAATCATTACGGCTCCACAGAATCATATTCGTGAAATAAATCGACATCCTAGTTCTGTTGTATGGTTGGCGGCATCCGAAAAGGAGTAACCACTCACAGTGGCCAAAGCCAGAGAACGCCTGCGCTTGACCATCACCACAAATGTCTCACAGACCATGTATCTAGTGTAAACCCGAAGGAATTATTCCTTCGGGTGAGACCTTTGCGTCCAGCTGGTCAATGTTAGTTGGTCAATTGATAGGCTAACACGAAACTGAAGCCCCTATCTTTCGGGAAGTAAACAGAGAGAGACTCCAGTGGTAAAATTTAAACCGGGTAGAAAAATATTGAAAACGTAATGTGAGAAGTGGTCCACTATACAAGCACATGCTAATGCACTCTACAGAGGACAGGAGGAGAAACAGAATGCAAGACTGGACTGGAAGAAAATGGACAAAACACAGCATGAAATAAACCAACGAAGCTGAAAAGAAGGAAAGATAGGAGGCCACAGACACCCAGGTTTCTGAAAAGGGGAGTGGGTAAGTTCAAAACGACGGCAGTCATTAGTGGATGCTAGCAAAAAAAAAACAGAATGCAATTGGTATAACCTAGTTGACCCTAACGTACTCGTTGTCTCTTGGCGACGGTGTACTATGAGTACGCTGATGACCTACTAATCCGAAACGGCCAGCGCATTCACGGCCGCACACATCGCAACGCCATATAGTCATGTCACCACGACCTATGGCACCGATGGTTCCTTTGCGTACCGCGCGCTTCCGTTCTCGGCCGCGTAATAACTGTTCGTTGAACTCGCGGACGCCCGTCCGGATCTTGTGTCTCCAGACCGTCCGGTTCAAGTCCACTTCTTTCCAACGTCTAAACTCAATGTTACAACGCAAAAGCTTACCTGGATAACATCCTGATCTCTCAGCTCTTGAAGATCAGGAATTCGCTTATCTGATTTCATACAGTTTATATAGCAGCTGCTTCGGAATACGGCCATCGCCCATTCGACGAACGTGACATAACCAACGAAGCTGATTCAGCATCAGCATGGCTTCCATCCCGTTCATGTCCGCTCACCGCAGTAACTCAGTGTTCGGAACCATGTCCGACCACCGAATACCCAAGATGCGCCTCAGACATTGCACATGAAAGCGGCTCAGATAGCGCGCGTTCTACTGATACAGCGTCCAAGTTTCACTGCGTACAGGAGTGCACAGCATCGTTGAGCGGTAGATAAAGAGCCCAGTTCGCGGCTTCAGGTTTTTCCAAACACGGCTTTCAAGACGTCCAAAAGTGACCTTAGCCTTCGCCGCACGAACTCTTGACTCGCGGTCCACGAGCAGATTGGTGGACAAGGTACTAACCAAGTAGCGAAAATTCGCGCAGCTACCAATAACGGCTCCATTAACACGAATTTGGGGTAAATGTGCGCAGACAGCACCTCCGCTCAGAGAAGACTGAAAGAAGGAAAAGGTTTTGCCTGAGTTGATATCCAATTAAAATTTGATGCCGCGACCGCAAAGGCCATTGCCGGGCGTTGCAGTTTTTCTTCACTGTGCACCAGCGATGCATTGTCGTTAGCGAGCAGAAGCATGGGCATCGTTTAGGTTTGTTACCGAGATGGAGCGTCGAAATGTCGAATATTCAGCAGGCGCCCATCCGTCCGGTACTCTACCTCAACGCCATCCTCCCCAGAGTCCTGAAAAGCAACTGTTATCATGGCAGTCAAATATAAACTAAATAGAGCTGGGGCTAGCACACAACCCTGCTTCACGCCAGTGACAATGTCAAAATCATCACAAGTCGATCCACACGACTGTACCTTCGCCCTCATACCCACATGCAACAATCTAATCAAATTGACGAACTTACCTGGACATCCAAACTTACCAAGCACCGTCCACAACGCCTCGCGGCTCACGGAATCAAAGGCCTTGGTGAAATCCACGAAGAGAGCATACAGGGGCTGGTTGCGTTCCCGGCATTTCTCCTGAATTTGTCGAGCAGCGAACACCAGGTCGATCGTACTCCGACTCTCCCGGAATCCGCACTGCTCCTCAGGAACATTGGTCTCCAAGACTTCCGTATTCAGCCGGTTCAGGAGAATTCTGGCAAGCACCTTGCCTGCGCAGCTCAGCAGACTTATGCCCCGATAGCTGTCAGGGCATTGCTTGCTACCCTTACCTTTGAACAAGGGTACGATCAGGGCATCCTTAAATTCTTGCGGCATCACTTCGTGCTCCCAGATGGAGTGAACCAGCTGGAGCAGTGCACGTTCCAGCGCCGGTCCGCCATTCTTCAGGATCTCACCTGGCAGTCCATCTTCGCCTGCAGCCTTCCCGTTGCGCAGTTGACCAATCGCTCTCTGCAACTCTAGTAAATCCGGGGCGAGAGCAAGTGAAGGCTTGATGGCCTGTTGCGACAGGCTGTTCACGGTCACCCAATCAATGGTAGCAGGACGGTTTAGTAGGCTACCAAAGTGTTTGCGCCAGACCTTCATGATGTCCTCTGGCTGGGTGCACGAACAGCCGGTGTCCATGTCTACCAGTGCTTTAGTGGACTGGATCGACGGACCGAAGATCGCTTTGAGCGATCTGCTAAGTCATGCATTCGCTCGTCCTGTTTCATCCACCACTTCGTGAGTGAGTCCATGTCATGATGTCGCTCGCATCTCGCTGGAATCGGATGATTGTGACAGCCATCTTGAGAGTAGCATACAGGCGGTGTACCCAGCACCTACTTCCAGCAACTTACCTTGGTCCGTAAGCTTTGTCTCACTCAAGATTGATACGTCGGTTCCGTGGAGGTACAGTTCCATCGCGACCAGTGCGGTGCGCTGTTCTCGTCATCCTGTGGGGCTGCATCGGTCCAGCAGCGTACGCACATTTCACCTCTCGATGTAAACCGTCTTGCGTCCACGGACCTGTTTCAGGTTGTTCTTCGGGTAACTGAAACTTGAGT
>LOND01012952.1:0-10025 GCA_014220965.1 Paragonimus kellicotti
TACCAGTGGTATGCCAGATGCAGACGAATTTTGACGGGCACTGTAAATTTGTTGATCCATGAACTGAGAAAATTCGCCTCCATCATTTGCATTCCCAATTTCCCCCCTAACCTGACACTTGTTCCCACTACCTCACCCAATCCGTTCCGTTTTATTGAACTATTCTGTCATTAACTCTTCTTGGCGCGAGTAGCCATTCTTGTCCTGGCCTACTGGCGTGACGGCTGACCTTTGACCTTGCTGGTTCTGTTGAGAAACTGTTGATTTTGCTGGACGAGATTATCGTCGCGAACGATTGAGGTTTGCTTTTTGTAATTACTGATGCATTTCTTCAATAGTACCGTAGAAATTGTTGGGTCCAATCTTGTTTTCATTTTGGGGATCCGTTTTGGGCTACGCGTAACTCAACGATCAGACGTGGATCGTTACAGTACTTTCACTGTCCAACCATTCATCTAGTCATCCATCTGTCTGTCCAGCTAGAACGCACATTCTGGGAACCGGGCAACGCGTGCACACGGTCACGGTATAGCACCAGTGATTGTGTCATAATGCCACCGGATCCTCATGGCTCCCACTCATCAGACCAATCTGCGCAATCTATTCCCGTCTTCCGCTCACTCTCCTGTCTGCTCTCCAACCTGGGTCTGTTACTCGTGTCCGTTTGTGAGTAGTATAGATGGCATAGGGCAGTCGTGCGTGTTCGCGTTTTCCAGCCTGGTAGGTGTGAGCACGTTTGACTGTTCGAACCGTGTGTTGTGTTCCCTACTGTGTGCTGTGTGTGGTACATGTTTCTCGATCGAAATGCACTGACTGTTATGTCCGCATTATGCTGTCCGCATGCTCTGGTGCAAATGAGTGTTTGCATTCCTCGTCTAACCGGATCGTATGAGACGGCGCGTTCGAGCGTGTCAGGTCACCTATACGGTTCTCTGCCGTGTATCAGTGCATGGTAAGAATCGAGTTCGACTCACTCAGTTGGTCGAATTGATTATTTGGCTAGCCTCCCACTCTGGTCGCGGGCTAAGACGGAATCAACAGAACCACGGGCCACCGATCGTGTCCGTTCGCACGCACTGACGCTCGACGCGTCCAGACCTGGATACCTCAGCCTGGACCGGTCATGCACATCACACCAATTCCACCGTCCAACGATTCATCTAGTCATCCGTCTGTGTTTTCTGCAGCCTGCAATTCTCACATTCTGGCACGTTTTGCTTTTTTTCTTCTTTCTTCTATTTTCCTTGTTATCTGGACGCTGTTAGTTTTTTTCTACATCGATCAGCTGTTTTCTCCCCTGCTGTGTTTCTGTTAGGCGTCTCTTCCGCCGCATCCTTTTTTTGTGTTTTTCCTCCGAATTTTCCGCTTCCTTTTTATTTTTCGGTTTCCTCGTTTTTGGTGTCGTTCGCGCAGTTACTATTGGCTTTTTTTACCAACTATCCCTGTGCCTTGTTACTGACCTTGTAAATTACTCTTGTTTTATGTTGCTGCTCTCATGGATGTTCTCTACATTTTTGTGTCATCAGTGTGCTTGGATATATAAATGATTCTGACTGAATTGTTATGTGACTACCGCAGAACTCATTGCAGTGCATGGTGGCACTTAAGAAGGGACATGTAACAATTATCATGATAGACAGCAATACATCAGTGGTTCACAATGATGCTTAACTGCCACAAGTATATATATCCCCCTATATATCAGTGCATACATTCATTAGTGGTTATGCAAGAGCTACTCGTCTAACATTATTCAACTTCGGGAGTGCGAACATTTGGGAATAATTATGTTAGAATCGTCCCGGTTGCGTTCTGATTTTTAGGATGGCGACGTCTAAATTGATGGTTTCACATTCTATCGCGTGTGCCTCCACGTATGGTACTGAAATCGCAGTGAAGGTGTTGTCAGCTATATAAAACAACATTTATATCAGGCGCTGCGTATTCTATTTGAATATGTCACAGTTCCTTGAACCTGTGGAACGCAATCTCAGGTGTCTCGCCGGCTATCGCTTTGTTGTGCTTGCATGTGTATATCTATCCCCGCCTTTGCCACCTCAGAGACAGACGCCCTAGCAAAGGTGTTTTCTGCCATATTTTAACATCTAGAAATCTGTGTATATTTGCAGCTGATTTTAATCGACTTGACACAAGACTCCTTACAATGCTCAACCTACGAATCACTGTTGTTCTCCCTACTAGAATGGAATCCCATCTTGATCTAAATTTTGTAAATAATCGACAATTTGTTCCTATTACCAAACGGTAGGCACTGGGTAATTCAGATAACGCATTTGTTAAGTTTTCCCTATTGTTTATGGTAAAACTCACCACCAAATTAAAGCAACAACAGTGTCTTCCTGAAAACCTCGATGGGCTGATGGAAATGTTTTTTGCAACGGACTTCGGGTTATTATTACATTTCACTGTGACCAAGTGACTAGATATTTGATCTTTCGTCTTAACGTCTAATGCACTTGGAAGCCACGTTTTTATACATTGATAGATTACCATCGCCAGAAACCCTGTCGAAGTTAAGAACGTGCGTAACAAGCAGATTTATGCAGCAGTGAGATCGCCTTCAACAGCAGTCAAAAGTGAATTGCATCGATCTACTGCTGTGCCCAACCATACATTACTTGGTAACAACACTGTCGCGAAACAGGTAAGGTAATGGAACAGTTAAATGATGTCAGCCACTCCACACAAAAATCCTTTCATGATATTCAAGGTGTATTTAAAATAATAATTCCATTAGATATTCTGTCTGCGGAAAATGTGGCCGTGTGAATACTGAATGTTCACTTTCTAAAGTGTAGGGAATTTCTTAATTTCAGTTGATATGAAACGAACGGACTGCTAAGACCTCGATCTACAGGTAATTACAGTGAAAAAGCAAAACAAAGTACGTCCCACGCTCAACCACGCATGAAACCCGATGTGAACCGTAGTTTGCCAAACGGTTCAGGACACATGCCCTGGAATCATCTGACTTGCACTTGCCAGAGGTCATTAACATAAAACTGTACGAGCTACCCAGGCTACAGTGCAGTTGTTACTGTCACGTTGATTAGATGATTGTCCGTACATGCGCGTGTGCCACGCACACGTGCAATATTTCAGCGTACAAGCACGAAAATCAACAAACTGGTGAGACACCAATCAGTTCGGCATGACGATGTGTACGTCATATTCCACTCGTTCGATTGCAGTCCCACATTGGAATGATTCATTAGTGAATTTGTTCTCATCGAAAAGTGTATTCTTAATTGAGTTAACCAGTGGAATGTATTGTGTTTAAACAGTTCCTACACCACCAAAAAACGGTAAACCAGCGGCCGACGAGTAACTACCCTGAAAGGAGGAGAAGTAAAGAAAATTCTAATTGGTTCTGCAGAGTGCTATATTCCAGTTCGAGTGTACAAGAGTCGAACGTGACTAACGCCTACCATACATGATCAACCTGGAGGGGCACACTCGTCTGCGAAAGGTGTTAACTGACATTACGATTTGATTCCAAACCAGGACAAAATACAATACTTACAACATAAGCAACTGAAGAATAGAGTATCCCTATCGTTAATACAGATTAATAGTGCGCAGTTCACAGAGGACCGAATGTACTACCTATGAGGAGATCGGGCTGGAGTGGTCTCCTGGTTGGGGAACATTCCACCAATCAGAGTTGAGATATAAGCTGTCGTAAGGTGAACAGCGGTCAATCAACGCCAGTGGCGATGAGCTGCTACGTCGAAGTTGCTTGTAGGAGGTGGCGATTAAGATTATTTGCTTGAAAACGTGTTATTCTCCATCTACCGAACCGTCTAAGTCAAGGTCGTAGAACACAACAGCAAGCAATTTAATCAAAACGCAACGTGTAAACACTGCTGTCTCTATAAAAGGGTTCAGCTTTTTAATAAATCCAGACTGCTTAGTGCCGTTTAGACCCGTGCCGTTCTGATTTTTCCGCACACCAACCAAACACGCGGCATCACCCAATAACAAATGCCATTCCCATCCGTTAGTTAGAATCTCGGCAAACCTTAACGAAATTGGTGGTGAGAATAAATGCGACTAACAAGAAAGAAAGGAGTACGCCATTAATATTTATTGTCACTGGGATCCATTTATTCATCCCACAAACCACATGAGTTGCAATATACCATTTGTGAGAAGGAACGTGCTATCAGTAGAGCATATTGGCCAAATATCCAGTTCGTGAGGCGAGAACAATCATATGCAGTCTGTGCACACAAGCCATGGAAATGGGGAGATGATGTCTGACTGGGTGGACATGTATATCACAGGCTGCAGGGAATTTGGGGACCCAAGGTGAGTTTAGGTGATTTCTAAACAAGGACGTTTGACACTTGGCAAACAGGGCTGAAAGGAGGTCATGGTGCCAGCGTTAGTTTCTCTGTCACAGTCGTCTGATAGGCCTGGCGATAACAATTCATCCAAACAACTTCGTTTGAACTGCCCCCCAACAAGACTTTGATCCAAACAGGAGGGTACTGAGTAGTCTGTTGTTGGAAAATGGGTAGGACCTAAAACAACAGCAAAAGCAGTAGGAAATGAAGTCAACATAATCAGCAACAGTATTCGCGGTATAATGACGCTGTCATACAATCGTGAAATAATCGTGCTTAAGAGATAAAAAGAAATTATGGGGAAGAGGGGTAATCTATAAAACACCCACACATAAATATTAAGCATGAAAGTGGTCACATCTTGCAAGCAATCAGACTGTAAACGTCACAAAGGCACTGTACAACGAGTGAAGAAAATTAGACTTGCATCTCCAAGCCCCACACTGATGTCGCCATGTGAGAGACAGGGTCATCTGCAGTATGGAATTATTATTTTGACCCCAGTGATAAAGGTACGATGTGTACGCTGGATCGGTAACACAAGGTAAGTGGTAAAAATCAAACACCCCAGGCATAAGCAACCAACAAATCGTATGGCACACCGCAAGGTTAGTTGACCTCAGCAAAATTGATCGATATTAGATGGACGCGGCTTGCACACACAGGGTCATGTGGTAAATGAATTCAAGTATCATGCAACTTTTCAGTCAACTTTTAACAAGAAAGTATTTGTGTTGCAGCAAGAATCGTAAGGCAAGTTAGTTTTTTAGATTCTCTTATTCCAAGTATATTGAGTAAACTCCCAAAGACGTGGCAACGACGACCTGTAACATGCACAGTGCTGAGACAACCAGTGATAACGAATTCCAAAATAGAGACGCCACAACATTCGCGATAAAGAAAATGCAAACGAACATGGATACGAAGGACTCAGTAAGCCTGGCCATAACTTACGCTACCGAGTGACGAAAAGATGCGCATTCATCACGTTACTATGCCCTCAGTCTTTAAACAACATGGTCCTAATGTTTTGATGCAGTCCCAACGATAATCACCGGATTCTTCGGAATTCACATTTTTGACACTGTTTAACTACTGTGAGCACACTTCCGCAGACAGAGGTGAGGAGTTGGCAACATCGACTCGGTAAATACTCTTGTACCGCAGTGTACCGTAGTGCAGTCGATGCCAATCTGGCCTGCTGGGCTTTGTGCCCACGGTTGTCTTTCCTACCATTTCAGGCTCGCGTTATAGCTCCCGTACATAAAATGAATGTTATCTATCGATGCCCCATTCCTGACACAAATGTCTGAAATCTGACACTACTGTGATGACAGGTGGAATCGTGCCGACACACCTATTGCTTTGGACACGAACGATTCAGTGCGTGTGCGTTGCAGGCGCATGAGTTATGTGCATCTACACAAACCTGAGTATGTTCTCCAGTTCAGCCCAGCCTCGCAAACTGTACTTTTTCCAGTTTAAGATGTCTCAGGAAATTGGGTCCAGGTGAGCCCACTTTTTTTGTTATCTGCATCCGCATCCACTCACTCTGTAAGAGCCAACCAATCCCTATATTTTTCAGCCTACCCATGTCCATAGTAGCCATGTGACCCAGTTCGACGTTGAAACCCAGCTCACCTGCTTTGAAACATTTTAAATTGACATCTTAAACTGGAAAAGGTGTAGTAATGTTAGCCAATCCGCCTGGGCCAGTGTTATTATCTAAGTACAGAACGGCGTAAAATAACGTCATGCCGTGTGCTTTATGTCATGTTGATATTCACCTGCGAAAATCGTGCGCCACTGGGCTTGTGGCTTGTTTTTCCTACCACTTCACGTTCGTAACGTCGCCCACGTTCTTCAGAAAAATGCAGTCTCCAGGTGTTTTCTTTCTGTCAAGCGTTAAGCGTACCCAGCAATATTACCGACGGAAACCCAGATGTTCTTCAACTAGAAACGCTTTATTATTTCGAAGGTATACTTGACATTTGCTGACGTGACAAGGAAGCAAAATGAAAAGACTGATAACAGGTTTATAGGAAAGTGTTTTAGAAACCAAACAGTTGAAAAAGCCCGATTGAATCAGGTTAGGATATGCACGTTGACGAACTTGATGCGGCGCGACTTGACAAGGCAACATATTACAGCGTGTACGCACATACGATTACTAACTATATATATATATATATATATATATATATATATATATATATATATATATCAATACCAGACAAAATTGTTCCGCTCATTCATAAGCATTGCTCACCAGACCTCATCAAGTTTGCCCTAATCTGAACTGGTCAATAGTGACGCGTTCACATTGTTGTCGCATATCATATGACAAAAGACAGCGATAATACCATCGATTGACAATCAAGCGTTCGACTCCCGATAATCCCAAATGTTGCTCATCATCATCATTACAACGGCTTTGACTATGAATGTACTGTGGCTAAAGTCGCCGCTCACCTCAACAGTGACGTGGAATATTCTAAAAGAAAGCATTACTAAAAAGATTGAAAACTATTTTTTTAAAAACTAGGCGGAAGAATTAGAAATAGTATGAATGCATGTACATCAGTGACTGCGGCACACCGTCATCTCGGATAGCGTTTATGGCTAGCAATTTGAGCGGTCACGAGGACCCTAGACCAGGAGGCGACACCTATTCATTTTACTTAATAAAACACTCAGAGCCTCCTTATTTCGTGACGAAGTTGTGGCTCGGCAACCACGCGCGGTTTCACCCTATTGTTGATAACCACAGTATTTAAGGCCCGATATAGTAAACGCTCAGCCAGCATGTGAAGCGCGTGACCCAACCGACGAAGGCTACGCAGCGTGACCGGTTGATAAATTGATTGCACATCCCGAGCGTTTCGGAATACGCGCCGGCGAACGGCCGTGGTGCCCACTCAACCATTCAACTTGACGTGAGCTAATTGACGGAGACAACGTTCATAAAAATACAGAAAGCCTGTTGATATCTTCGTTGCGAACAGGCCACGTTTCCGAACCATAGAGCAAAACAGAACGCACACAAGCATTATATACTCTTCCTTTCAGCGACAATCGAACGTCTTTTCGATGCTACACAACTAAATGTTGTTGCCTATGTTTAGATAGCCTGAAAAAATCCATGCCACACCTGACTCTGGAGACGACAGCAACCAACACCTTGTGAAGTGAAAGTTTAAGATACAAATTGAGTTTGGTTTTTAACGCTGGTAGAAGGAAAAGAGGGTTTTAGAAAACATCCTCAAGGGTTCAAAATCAGCAGTAACTACGGTTCCCAAAAAAGATTATCTATCTGAGTGCACTGCCTCTTCGAAGTGGTGTAAACACGATATAACGTAATGTTCGTGACTTTAAAACTTGTCACAAAGGAGACTAGCTGATTTACACGTACAAGGTCTCAGTGACAGATTCCCGCACGTATTCGCTGCGTTTAAACGGGTAGGTTAACAAAGCACAGAATGATCTGACCGATGAGCTTAAAAAGTGAAAAATGACGCCCCAATAAATACAAAGAGAATTCAAGACTGATACATGATAGACCTTATTACGATGACGTGAATGGTGAATAAAAATTAAGTCCGGCAATACAAAGTTTACCTATGCATAAATTAATACCGTAGCAATGACGGCGACCAGACGTGAAGGCATGAAATCAGACTCGTGTTCTTAAAGAATACCGGTTACAAGTAAAAGTAAGCCCTGATAGTCTAAACAAATCAAAAACCCAACTAACTTGAGATCATTAGTAGACATTTGCTCGAGTGGCTTTGAACCAACTCACGACCATACCTTTTGGACTAACCCTATACAATACAGCATACAGCTAATAATATACTGCAAACAATACATTTTGCCGCGCGCATTTGTCTAGTGTTCTCAAACTCGAGAGGTCTGGTCAACTAATTTATCACCCATAGTGCGAGGCAATTGGAGACCTTGCAGCAGTACTAGACAGTTTGCGGAATCTTGTCAGGTATCTGAAAGCCTAATCCTTTTCAATGTACAACAAATCACACGTACCAACTTGCGAACGGAGAATAGCTATCACAAAAAAGGAAAAATCATAAACATTACAATCAAGAAAGTCGCGTACACAGTATTAGCGTTCCGATTCAGATCTTATTAGCTAGTAATGTGAACGTAACATGCAGTGCACTCACTCGAGCCAGTAAAGAGATTTGAGTCTGTAGATGCCAAACGCAACTGATCGTTTACTGGAAATCGGTAATCCACATTTGGAAATGGAGCTTGCAGTAAAGGAGAATGCCGAGTCGAACGATCGCACATGCTCAAAGCTGACAGCTCCAAACTTTGATCATCATCGTGTGTCGGCCAAACGGGATTCCGAAAATAGTCCCCTTCGTCGTTTCGGTCAGACGCTTTGGAAACGGGTTTATCCACAATATCTCCACTCTCGAGAGTTGAAGACATTGTACCATTCACGGGAACGTTGGAATGAGGTGTGTAGAAAATATCTGAGGTCGCATGCTGAATATCGCGTTCCCACAATAGTTGTTTCGCCTTCAAGGCTGTGACAGCTATTAAAAGTCCTCGACGAAGTTTAATACCACTGCGCGAGCGTTTGGCTTGATCCAATTTGCGCATCGAAGTAAACAGTACAAACTGCGCGGTTGTAGAATCCACTTCTTGGTCACGTGGGTAGTGAAGGCTAAAACAGACGGCAGGCGGCGGATGGCAGAACATGACCGGAGGGCTATCTAACGGCTGTGTGATGCAGCGCGAACGGTCGCGTGATTTCTAGCCCATATTGGCCAGTCAAATCTGGCCACAACCGTGGCGTATGACCTTGAGGAATCTGACCAGTAAGAAACCAGTCACACTGACACGCCCAGCCAGTGCCATGTCGGCATGCACATGTGCCTATACGCACATGCCACACCACTGCACGCCAATCTGTTGTTTGTTTGGCATCCAAACGACAAATCACACGGCCGAAACAAAGTTGGATCTGAGTCATGGTTGCGTCAAGCCATCCTTGCCCACGGGGCCTGTACGATGAGTCATTTAGCCAGCCCGAAGGCTCATTGTCTGAGGCATGTTAAAGTCGCTGGCGGGTCAAACATTGAGGTCAGAAGTAAACACTACTGTCGATTCACAGCGTGTGATGTCTGGTCCAAATGGCGATTAAACGACACCAGCCGGATAGCGGTTAACGCGCTATTATGACACCGCTGCTCCGCACGCAAAACAAGCCATACTATTACCTCCTTTAGGATAGGAAATGAAACGAGTTAGACAGTAAACAGTGATAGAAAGTGAGACGATTTTATCCTTGATTGTAGTGGTGAAGAGTTCCACGTGACGGAGTGGAGTTTGGTGAACATAACTGTTTTTGTTACTAGTTTCGAGAACTATATCAATAGCATCGATCTGACTGCATTTATTGGACTTGTTTTACGGCAGAAGACTGACGTCTTCAGTTACTGTCGCTTTGCACATTTTTACGCCTGTACTTCAAACCTTTGCGTCACGTTTGCAAGCGACTTGGGACTGTTAACTCAAATGTACGTTTCTGTTTTATGGCTCACTTTTATGCATTATTTGCGTATTATATATGTTGGTTCATTTCTTGATTGATTATAGGACCACTGGAATCCAGTTCCACTCATGATG
>LOND01012953.1:0-10022 GCA_014220965.1 Paragonimus kellicotti
AGTTCATGATAATGAATTCACTGTCAACTTCGCGATCCGCTTGCAACGTGGCTCGAAGCACAACCTCAGAAACAAAGACCATACATTGACATCCTTTACATCCCGCAAGCCTGCGTTCAAATTCTCTCCTAGTGAAACATCCCTACATTTGGAACAAACTCCCACATGCAATTAGAGCCAGTAAGAAGATACATCGATTCAAACGGAGCTCAGAAACCTTTCTGACATTACCGAACGTCGTATGTATTTTTCAAGCCCTGCCTGCATGCAGACGGTATTTCTGAAAACGTACTCAATAACGTCTGATAGAAAACCCTTGATCGCGCGTTATAACGTATTGTACATTCCGAACTGGTCAAACCTATCATTTTTATCATCCGGAGGTACTTATCTATACACCGAGGTTTATTACCTCATATTCAAGGATGTCAACTTTCTTTAATTCGATTATCATGCAGAAGCTGTGCATGCTCACACAGTCGGCGACTCCTGCCTTTCTATCCATGAACAATCAACCATATCCAGCCAACACAACCGTCCTCTGAGTGTCCTCTGAGCGTCCTAACTGTGCCTTTCCGGTTCACTCATGAGACACTCGGCGGGAAAATCAGCCAGGGCTTCCACATAATATTGCATAAACGCCGAAATTGTTTGGAAAAAATGTACACTTAGTCTGTTCGCCTCTTATATAGTAACATAAAAATCTTGCTTTACACCATACTTTCTACGATAATAATGGACAACCTGGCAATCTTTCCGTGTCGTTAAACATTGTTTCCATTCTATATGTCGGACGTGTATACAAATGGACATCAGAATTCGCTAATAAGCAAGATACATCTATATCATCAATAGTTCATTTGGACAATCTGGTAGAGAACTCACAGTTGTTTCAGAAAATGAAAGATTCATCCATGATTGCATCCGAAATAAGTCAGAAATCCCATTGAACTTGTGCAAATTCCACTTTCCTGAAAAAACAAGTTTTTAGTACGCATTAGAAGTGGAATATCTCAGCTAATAAGCAAGGTACATCAATAACTCATGCCCAATCAAATGATAAGCAAACGGTATACGTGAGCACGCGAACAACCTCGCGGCTTATTTAACGCCTTACCGCTTATTTCAGACATAACAAAGCAAACAAGATGGCCGAAAATATTCACTCGGCGCCCCGCTAATTTATGTGAAGTGGTTCAGTTAAACAAATTCGACACTAGCGACGTGAGTGGTAAAACAGGTTTTCAAAGAGGAAAATAGTTTGCGTTATTTTTAGTATCTATTATCCCTGCAAAAATTACATAAGAAAGTATAACTATCTCATGTCGGTGAGTGATCCAAAAGGAACACTCAAAGATCACTCAGGGAACGGCTGAGTGTTCCAGTGTGCTACTAGGATATGACCACTCCATATTTTCCCATTTACCACGTAAATTTGCTTTCTTTTACTTGCCTCGACAAACTTCGTCAGACGAGGCAAAAAATTCTTCGACGAGTGTCTTTATAGAACCCCGTATTCAACAAGTTATTTGCGAGATTTTCAAATTTTGGACGTTTCCGAGTAATCGACCAAGTCCTGTGCTGGAGTCCGCCCAATTGTTCACCAGATTTGAAAGGTTTCCGTCCTCTCTCGTCCACGGCGATTCATTTCAACATTTTCCGAGGCTAGGTTGAATCGAGTAATCGCGAAGTCACTTGGTGACGCATTTGGATGTAGTTCCTTGCGTGGCCTTGAAATATTTGTAACATCGGCTCCTACCTAACCTTGTAAAAAGTGAATTAATGTGACATCCCGCCTTTTGGACTGAGTCTGTGGAACAGGCTAACTATTTACATTTCTGATGCGTGCATCAGAGGCTTGCAAACCCTTTTCTGTCTGATTATGCGTTTTTGTTGTTGACAGATTTGATGTCATATTATGTAACTTTTTGTTGATTTTCATCAACTGTGGTTATCTGCAACGACCCGTCACATGCAGACCTGTTTTTGCGCACATGCTCTGAGAAGTATACAATGTCCGTTTATTCGTTCACACTCTTTCAGAGTAACACGTCATCACCCAGTGGCATACTTTCAAATCCTTGGCACTTTCGCAAATCATGATCGTCATCACATGCTGCACATTAGCGTTGTTTATTCACCGTTCTGACGGCATTTGACACAGGCATACACCTTGAGAATTCTCACGTAGTCGCACGGCCTCGCTTCCGCCGATGCTACCCTGGGCTGATAGGACGACTAGTTGACCAGACTGTTTGTTGAAATCCTGAAGTTGCTTACTAAAACACCAAAGCAAATTGTTGGCTGGAGTCCACCAACTGGCGTCTATGATAGAGTCAGCTATCTCTGCCCACTTCCCTCGCATACGTCAGCGTAGGCTATTTATGATAGGCCGAATGTTGGTCAGGTAGTTTAATTTAGATGTGCGGCTCGGTTGAGACTGTCAACTGACACATCTTCATCGAGTGATTAAAGGCTTCGATCCTCCAGGCTTCTCATGACGATCCTCTGACTGTCAACCACGTCCGTGGTGACCAGTTGAATGCTTTCATGGGACCCTCCAGAAGGTTGCCCATGAATTTCTTTGCTAGGCAACAATACGCCATGTTCGATGGCAGTCTTATTCGACCTTTACACTAGCAACTCAAGTAGAAAAACCTCCGTCCTTCACCCTTTTATATGTTGCCCGCATTAACCTCAAAACCTCGCAGGAAGCTGTAGAATATCGAATATAACCCTTTAAATGACTCTGGTTCGCTTTTTGACAGACTCACACTGACAAATGAGCTGCGCAAACACTCTCCTTGGAACACATAAGCATAAGGTTTCCATGACCGCTAGTGAGGATGACATCCATGTCTGTCTTCTCAAGTGGCTCTTCAGTTTTGCTAAACAATGACCTTTCCTTCATACATTGGTGAAATTCCCACTGTGCTCCAATAAACTGTATTTCTCATTCTTTTGGGCGTATTCGTTATTCGAGAAGGATATCGTCCATGGCCATCTGCTGTCCGGGTAAACGCCGAATTATAGCTAAGGGAAGGCTAAAGAGCTTAGGTATACACTCCGCCTTTTCCAGTGGAACTGACACAGTTCCTGCATCTATCTTTGAACATGGTCACTTCTTATCTATAAGGGCCCAAGGCATAGACAGCGGCAGACCATTCATCATTCCTAGAGGCATTTGAAGGTCATTGGAGGCTGTGGCATAAGAGGGCATGGACAAAGGATGGACTGAGGTAAAAATACTGGAACCACCTAAACGTGTTCCGATATTATCACTAGTGTGCTTCACCTGAATACCAGTAGTCAAGTCTTGCAGACAGAAACCGGGACTATCCTAACCAGGCGGAGGCGTAGAAGTAAAGTTCAACGATACGGTGGGCCTCGGAGAATCTCAAGATGGCTGGAAAGCATTTGTGCATCACGGGTTTTAAATCTGATCCACTTGGCCATTACAGAGTGCAAAGTGGTAAACCCTAGCTAAGTGACGAATACATTTGATTGCCCCAAAAGTAAAAGTTTTGAGCACTGTTAACTCCGTAACTCTCATGAGTCTCCGAGTCAGTCATTCTATCGACTGAAGCTAGAATAGTCGTGTCCGTGACGCAGCAAGCGTTTAAAATTCTTAGCCAGCTGAGAAACCGATCCAACTCCAAAAAAGACGATCATAAAGGCAAGCTTCTTATCAATAGGGTCCCAAAACACGAGGAAAATCGTAATAACTAAAAAAACGAAACAACAACAAACTAGCCCTGGGGACTACATTAGGTACCAGGATTAAGTAAGTATTAATATTACGGTTATCAATTAATTACTGTTCAACCCAGTGGGAGTCTAACAAAGTTTTAAAATGATTCCTCGAAGAGCAACTACCGACCTCTTAAGGTAGTTTTAATGTCGATAACTTCGTGACAAAATAACTGCTGCCTTAGTAGGGTCCGAGGAGGCAGCCTTTGAAGCTTCATACATGCCCTCGTCGACCGTGGTTGGCTACTGAAATAAAGAATCGTTTGACGAGTTCCATATCAAAAAAGGTGCGCAAAGACTAGATCGCCACGAACTCGTCGAAATGTAAGCATGCACAGATCAAGAATTTCAGGTTGCGACTCACAAGTCACACGTCGCAAGCTTGTACCACATTGGTGAAAGCTTGCTGAATACGGTCACCAGCAAGCGTGGCTTTCTTCAGAACGACGCTTGCGATCATATTGGGGTACTGAAGGGCAGTTTCGTAAGGACCCCCTGAAGCGTCTGCAAAGCTTTTCTGTCTGGTCGGGTGGAGTCCGTTTTATCATGCCGAGAATAGCGAGTCCATTTTGGGGGGAAACGTGGTGACGATAGGCGAGGGATACGTCAGGCGACATCCAGATTCCTGTCACATTCTTCAGATCGACCTTTGTAGAATCCAGTATGCTTGGCGCATCACTAATCCAGGAGCGTTGCAAGAGTTTCTGCCGAGCGTAATGTGTGTACATTCAGTTTCATTTTGGGGGAGACTGAAATCGTCTGACCAGCACTTAATCGCGTAGCTTACTGTGGTCACTAACACACCAGACTTGTAGGCTGTCGACATAGACAGCTGGTTGCTGAACATACTCCCCACGAGGCCGTTGCTCCGAATGAAAAAGGAGGATTTAGCGCTGACCTCTCAGGAACCTCCGCGGAAACCAGGGTGGGGGACCAGGCATGCTGACTAGAGCGTTGCCCCCTCAAAAGTCCGCCATCAAGAAAACAGATAACTTAGTGAAGAACTGCTCCTTGGATATCATACGTCTCAGTATGCGCCTGAGAGAACCATATAGGGCACGGCCAGAAGCCTCGGCGAAACCAAAGACGATAGCTGATGAAATTAGACCATTGTCTGTGGCTTCCAAGGACCGTCCATGGAAGCACTGATCTTTGTTACACATGGCCGGCTAGGAAGTCACGTTGAGCTGAAGTAAAAATTCCATGTGATAAGAAGTGTTTCACAATAGCTCGTTTTAATCAATGCTTTGTTATCTTGCATGGGATACTAACAAGACTGTTTGGTCGATGTCAGCCGAAAAGTGTCAGCCGCCCTTTTCCAAGGTAAGCGTTTCCATGGATGCATTGTATTCACCGAGAAGAAAACCATTCTGGAGTATCTGGTCTAGCAGCCTAACGATGGGTTCTGTCAGACTAACAGCCGATTCCTTGAGCATATTCTAGGTATCTTGTTTGTACCCATTGCACCGCACTTGGTTGCCCTGAATAAAGCATATTCAGCGTTCAGTTTGGAGAATTAAGCAACAATGAGCGGCTGCCGACGGCTTAACAGAGTCCGAGTAGGTTGCCAGTTTGACACGGCAATAACATGGATCACCGAATATAACTCCTTGAATACCAAAAATCTGTTCGCACAGCCCGAATTGGATACTCTTGACCAATTAATATTGTGCACAATGAAGCCGCACACAGTAAGAACACGAGAAAGACGCGAAAATCCTGGAAGCTTTCCAGGGACTTAAGAAGCTCGTAATCATCACGCACGGTGCGAGAAAAGAAAGGACAAATAGCGCTCATCCAAGAGTTTGTTTAGGCCGCGCATTACTAGTCGTAGCCACATAGCACACACTAGTCGGGGGTTTGAAATTCCTCTGCGACACTAGGTGTCTAAGGGCTTTGGCTAGGAAAGATTGTTGATCTCTTATTCTCCCTCGGGAGTAGTCCGTACGATGCACCGGATAAGCAGGAGCGTTTACGTCACCGTCACCAATGTCCACTGAAAGCTACGTACACGTAAAGGCAAATTTATAAAGAGCTGCATTTTAATTCAGCCATCCGATATCTGGAAGTTCATTGAAGCAGCCCAGACGGTTTGTACACAAGTAACCAAGGGTAACTTCCTCGCCTAACTACGTGAGTGAATGTGGGAGAGGTTAGAGAAGCAAAGCAACAAACTGGGTATAGGCACACAACGAGGACTTGCACTAACCGGTTTGCCCTTCCGGAGAGACTTGAGATTCCTCTCGAGATGAAGCGTAAGCCCTCCCGTGGCTTGTGCGCAGATCAGCGTCCTTGTGGGATGCACGACCTACCTCTGAATGGTCGTGATTAAGACCACTGTGACCATGTCCTCCTCTAGGGTCTTGGGGGATGATCTGCTTTTTGGCTCCGCAGATTTGCATTTTTAACTATGCAAGGACATGCTTTACCCGAGTAAAATATGACCTCATCCAAAAAACATGTTGAAGAAATGTACCAGGTGTGCCATTTTCGAAGTGTGAGGGAAAACCCAAAGCGGCCGTCCCAGGTACAGAGTTTGCAGAGAAATATTGCATGACCGGCTTCTTGAGAATTGCGACAGTTTAACATGAGACAGCACAGGACTGAACTCTTCGATAACATCACTACAGCTAGGTCTCCAAAGTTTTGTAGTTGATTGATTGTGAGTGGCTCCAGGTTGGATACACCTCACTGGGGATGCCAAGGAAGTAAAAGGTGGATTCCCGACTATAAGACCTGGGAACTCTGGCCTCGTTTGAGGTCTGTGGTCCGTCTTGTTATGTTCTTTTTTCAACCGTTTGCAAGCATTTTTCTCGTTTTTGTAAAAAGCCGATCGAAAGAGAGATGCCTGTCACGTTGGTATGTGCAAATTTCAATTAACGAGGTATTTCAAGCACTGACCCAGTGCTCGTTACATTCAGGCACATTCGCAGAAAACCGAGAACACATTTGGCGGGCTCGCATCGGAATCTGCCACAGATAAAGCCAGTCGGTTGGTCCGTGCATGAAGTTCATGCTGTCTGCAAGATGGGTCCGGCGTCGATAGGTTTGATACATAGATTGCGGCAAGAAACTGTTCTAATGAAGACTAGAAGTTGTTGTGTCTGCATTGAGTTCATATTGTTAGTTACAATGATTGTAGATCGAGTGTGGCTAATGAGGTTGGTGTTACCAACTGATGTGAGATGAGTTCGTATGTGGTATTGACTTATAATAACATTGAACAGCGAAGAATTCTATTAAACTTTATCTGAAAAATTAATGATGAGAACACCACTGGAGTAATAAAAGGAAATCACTACGACAACACGGAAAGTTGAACTAAATTTCGAATCAACTGAGACACTGTCCCCTTCGAGGAGACATGAAACTCGCCACACACATATCAAGGGTGTGAACAGTGTGAGTTACCGAGAAGGTCGCTAATAGCCGAAATCATTCTAGTTGGAAGGAAGAAGGATTAAAAATGTCCTTAATGAAGTGCACTTAATTACTGACTACGTTGACACAAGTCCTCCGGCACGTTTGCATGTGAGGTGATACCACCAGGCCTTCTACGGCCAATGACTCAAGCGAGAAAACCTAGTGGAAGATTGCCTTTTATTTTTAAGTTCTTAAACAACCGGGCGGTCAAGTCGTGGAGCAAATTACATGCAAGGGCTGTGGAGGCTTTGAACCTAAAGGCGCTTGTGAACTGGGTAAACGGTAGCGTAAACCACTACTCATTTAGTAATATCGCAAGGTACGATTATGGTCTTATCATTCGGCGTTATTGAAATTCGTGCCATTTTCTCCCCAACTCCGTAGTAGCAGTCCGAAGTAACTTGATTAAGAAAGTCTTAAATATGTTGAATAGATAAGCGAAGGGTGTCGATCGTTTTACACACTATATTAATAAGACAGGTTCTGTGAGGTAACCAATATCCACGGACACGACGTGAAGAGCGGCGTGTCGTTTGGGTCAAAACTAGCTTCGTCACGACTCACAACGATGGGCTTGAACGTTAAGTCGGTATTAATCGAAACGGTTAATTCAATCACAGAAAAGACAGATCGGACTAAGGCAAAATGAACCTTTAAATGACGCGCGAAAGGTTCGTTATTGAAACGTTGCCCCGAGTGAAAGCCTTAGGAAACGCGTTATCATATAAAATAGTACAGAATACCAAATATGTGCAACGAACATTGTAGTGGTCAGGACGAGTTACCGAATACACTACGTGATCGCAAGTATAATTTACTGGGCTGTCGGTGGAAACAAAATGAACAGATGAAACATAAGGTGGCTACGAGTCTCCAGCAGGTTACAGTAATCAGAGGATTCAACTCAAACGAAATGCTCACAAGTGTTCAAGAAGACCATTAAAATATCTCTAATTACCAGTATCCGAAAGTGGGATATTACGGAGTTACCGTGGACTGCTGAAACGCGATCGGAGCTGCGACGATGTTCGTAATACGACGGAGCTAAAAAATTGGGTGAAAGATCCGTGTAGTACCGTCAAAGGCAACTGAGAGAAGGGCAGACGGGTGTGCACACGTTTCGTAGTACTTGTGAGTCACTTTTATCAATTTGACCAACATGCAGAAGTGATTCAAAAAGTTTTGTACGAAAATGAAACATCGGATGTGAACGAAAATTAGAAAAACTCTACATTCTGCCGCGGGTAACTCGAAATTTGATTCAAATTTTCTCGCTGTCATTGTCTGACTATATTTTTTGTCCTATTGGTGCCCTGCGCATCAAAAAGTTTATATACGATTACTGTTATTCGTTACCGAATAACATACCAATTCATTAAATATTGAATTTTTGGGTTACATTGTATTCGTATCCGTTTTATACTGTATCCGTTTATATTGTTCCTACTGACAATGACTCGAGTTAGATCTAGCAGTGCTGGGACTCAACAAACACCGACTGAGGCGGTAAGCATTTGCGGCCGTTACGGGTGCAAGATGTCCGTACAGAACGGTATGCAGTGCTCCAAGTGCCAGAAGTGGTATCACTTTAAATGCACTGGCCTCAACGAAAACCAGTACAAACAGCTCGCTTCTTCAGCTCTTCATTTTATCTGCATGAGCTGCAGGTTTGACGACAGTCAGAGCGCCGTTTGCCGCGACTAGTCACGCACGCACCGCGAAAAGTGGAGCGACGCAGAAAACCTGCGACTGCAAATGCGGAGCTCTTCTTAGCACCGTATGTCCTTCCATTTCTTCCATGGGGAGTAGGGTGGAGGAGTTCCAACGGACTCTGAAATGAAGTTGGAACTCCAGTCCTTGAATGAATACATAGCGCTTGCTCTCCCTGGTGTTGCAATCACCAAGAAGGCAGTTGCCCTGTCAACTGCACATATAGAGGAGGCAGCCGCAAACATGAAAGAGAAAGCTCTCAGAGAAAGGAGAGTTGTCTTATGGGGCCGCTTCCCCACAACGTCTTCTCCAACTGAGCTAGCTAGGCAGTCTTAGCTTCTTCATTCTCCCCGGACGTTACCAACCTCGTACTCGCGAGCAGGCTACGCGCTAAGACAACCAAAAGTCCCTTGGCCTTTTGGTAACCTTGCCAGCCACGCTCACTCCTGAGACGGTTGTGGAGAAAACAGTGACTTTGAAATCCGCCAACGCCCTCCTGAAAGGCGTGTCTTTCGATCGCTGTCGACAAGAGAGGGCGAGGCGCGAGCAGCGGGTTAAGACTAAGTCACAAATCATGGCGGACCGGAAGCTACAACTGGAGACTAAGGTCGTAGTGTCTGCTCCAGTATCCACCCAGGCGTATGTGCCAGTGGTGGAAAGCGGGGACGCTGTTTCTGTAGTCGCCACTCCAATGACCGACGCCCCAAGCCCGGGCACAAGTGTCAAAGACACCGAAACTGCACAAAAGCCGTTTCACGAGTTACCTGAGCCAAAATCCACCAAAAGGCCCGCAGAAAATTCTTTCTTCCAAGAATTCGTAATAATGGGAGCCTGTTGGGGCCGCCTCCTGCGACTCAGAAAGCATTACTTTGGCCCGCCCCACTGGATACTTTTATCAGTGGTCCCAGCAAGCCGCGCACCAATGCTCCTCTTCAAACCCTGCATTCAGCAGGTAAGGAAGTCGAATTTTCCGTGAGTGAAAACTCCCAAACACCCTCCGAGAAAGCGGAACTTAGCAGGGGTGCAGAGGTCGCAAATTGCGACACCGAGATTGAATGCCATACGTCCTGTAAAACCGTTGACGTACGCACAAGCGGTGACGTCGCGCTCGCAGCCCCGGAGGAGGGTCATCAGAACCA
>LOND01013108.1:0-13960 GCA_014220965.1 Paragonimus kellicotti
AGGTCATCACGGCGGATTCCACGAATCATTTCAACGTCTAATCGACAGACAACACACCAAGATACAATCCCCAACGGATTATGATCCGTCCCGACTGACCTACTCTTTGTCAGACGCAAATATTAAGCAGCTAATTACTCCTTGGTACACACGTACCTGCCACTAAAATATACTAACATTTTTCAGCTGTTTGTTCATTTTTATCTATACATATTACTTTTGGCCGTAAACTAGACGAACTTATGCCCTCTGCTCCGCGCACGTTTGCTGTAGCCGTACGGTTGCCTTAGTCTCGCTAGCAACCCACAGACCTGCTCATCAACTACTGAGAAACTGGCCTGCATGCACTGTTATTTCGTTATAACGTCTCAACCCCTGACGATTTCCGAATCAACCAGCGTACTACTGACTGCTCTATACCCATACTTCAACAGAGCACTCCGCAGTGGGTGGTCGTATCCACACCCTCCTCTACAAAGACCGAGAAGTAAGTCATCAACAAGTCAAAGCTTTCTGGACTTGCAACCAGCCTACCGAACTTATTGATAGTGAACCTCCTGGAAATAGATTGCAACCTGTGAATACCGCGGGTAACTCGAAATTTGGTTCAACTTCCATACTGTCATTGTCTATTCATATTTTTGCCCTATTGGTGCCCTGTGCATCAAAAGATTACATACGATTACTGTTATTCGTTATCGAATAACATACTAATTTCGTTGACGTATTAAATTATTTGAGTCACAATATCTGTATGTCTTATTTTTTATATTAGACGCTCTGCTCATCGAAATTTATACAGTTATTATCGTCACCGTTTAACGTATCAGTTTAGACCGATTATTATCTGAGTAGATATTTGCTCGGTTCCACTATTTCCTATTTGTTCACAAATTATAACACAGTGACACGCACGAGATCCAGCAGCATCGGTGGATCGGAAGTATCGAGTGTTTGTGGCCGATTCGGCTGCCGCATGACTGTTCAGAACGGTATGCAGTGCCAGACGTGTCTACACTGGTACCACACTAAGTGCACCGGCCTCAAAGGAGGACCAGTACACTCTGCTGGCTTCTTCAAAAAGCCATTCATCTGCATGAGCTGCCTGTTTCGTGAAGAGCTGCATTTCGTCCGGGGCTGTATCCGTCCCGCTGCTCGCCACCCCCAGTGAGCAAAAGCAAGACACTTAAGTGTAGTTGCAAGACGTCTAAAAATGTCAATGCACTGCACATGGCCACGGTTGAAAAAGCTCTGGTTGAAACCCAGACGGCTTTATCTGACATGAAGTCAGAATTAAGCTCGCTGAACGAGTACATTGCGCTCGCCCTTCCAGGTGTGGCGGCTGCTCGCAAAGCAGTGGCTTTGTCCACAGCTCAAATTGAGGAGGCCGCGACAAACTTGAGGGACAAGACACTCCGGGAAAAGAGGCTCGTTTTGTGGGACGATTCCCGACCGTATTCTCTCCAAGTGAACAAGCCAGAGCGGTGTTAAACACCTCATTCCCTCCAGAATTAACAAACTTGGTTTCTGCCAGCAGACTCCGCTCCAAAGCTACCAAGAAGTCACTCGGACTTCTCGTGACGTTACCCGCGAAGATTAGCACGGGGGAAGTACTGGACAAAACAGCTCAGCTGAAGAAACGTCATGCTAACTCTGATGGGAGTCTCGCTGGATCGCTCATTGCAAGAGCAGCAGAAGCTCTCCCAGCCTGAGAGAACAAGGGGACGCATCAAGGCTGACCTCAAAGTTCGAGCCAACGTAAAAGTCTCCATTTTTTTCTCAAGAGGGGACCAGTATCCCCAAGTGGATTAACCCACGTACTCACACCCACATCAGAGGTGGCTGCCCCCACCCCCTGGAGCTGCACGGATCTGAACCAGTAGCTCCCAATGATGCTGCAAACCAACAATCTGGCTCTAAAAACACCCAACAGTTCCGTCTTCGAAAAGTTCAATTAAAAATTATTTATTCCTAACCTTTACAAACCCGGTGAATCCCGCACACAGACGGGCTCACACCTAATTCATTCCAGCCGTATTTTCCTCTGCTGGATCACGGTCATTTTGTCCGAAGTTTTCTTCTAAATTAAAATCCTACGCAAATTTTTGAGGGTGCGAAACCGCAAACGACCCTTCAATAATTTAAAAAAAGGAGGCGCCCCGAATGCCATTAACTTTGAGCCAACAGAAGCGGACGAAGCGTCTCACAGGAACGCTCACATAAGCTCAGGCTATAATGAAACGGCCGCTACTCTCCAAGAAGGCCCAAGGAAACGCTGTCGCCGTCTACACACTCACCCCTGCAACAGGGACTGCTCTCTCAAGCTCCTCCTCGCACTTTTCTGTCTCTTTTTGCACCAGCCACATGAGGGAGTAGCCCTCAAATGGTTATACTTGGTACGTTGCGTGTAATCGGTAGACCACAAGTATCCCTGTAACCTTTGAGGTAAAAATGTTTTCATGTTGCGAAGTTGTTATAATTTTGTTGCGTGTTTCAATTCCTGAAATCGTAGAACTCTGCTGCTGGGAACAACTTTTGTTTTAATCTTCTGAAGACGTAAGCAAGGAACGTGCGGTAGTTCAGTGGTGCATGGATTAATTGAAAAATAACGGAAAGTCGCACTTGACGTTATTTAGGGGAAATTAAGGTGGAATACGATGAAAATCGATGTCATAGACGTGGAAACATGTTTTATTTAAATCTGAATGTAATTAGGCAGGAAAACGTGATTATACTTCCGACGATTGAACCGTTGTTGGATCATGAGGACTACGCTTTTATAAAGCTGCGAACGTAAGATACGTCATAAAACATATTGCAACGTAGGATTATGCGCAAAAACTGGACAAGTCAGTGGTATTTTTTAGTTATATTCGGCATGCATAGCCGTCGGTTGCTACCACTATTGCAAATTTTCCATGGAATCATGACGTACGCTGGAATGCGGACGAGGTGACCTGCCGAACGAGCGACATCGTGTAGCACTTCCCGCTCAAAAGCCTACGACGGTTCCATGAAACTGTCTTAGCTAAGGAGTGAGTACAAACTAGTGCTACTTGTAAAACACATAACTCCTTTATCTATTTGTCCTACCTTACCAGTTAAGCCAAACGGTTCACTATGCTTCAAACATTCTATAACTGACCCCCAATTTGTTCTACTTCACGAGTTAGGTAAGTCAGTACTCCATGCTTAGACACATATAACTCCTCCGTCCATTTGTTCTACCTTACAAGTTGAGCAAACCAGTACTCCACGCCTAGGCGCTTGTAAATGCTCCATCCATTTGTCCTACCTTACTAGTTATGCCAAACAGTACTATATGCTGAAACGCAGGTGAACGTCTGAAGTCACTGAGAACGAACACATGGGGATATCGACGTGAATTATGTATTTGAAGTCTGTGGAAATTGGTACATACTAACTCCACCTTCATTCAGCACATGATGTAGCCGTTGGTTTTCACGCGTTCTGCGTGTCCTTCGGATGACTGATGCCATGTATCACATACAGTCGTAATCATCTCGTTCATCACATCTGATATCTGCAAGAAAACTGTGTACGCATGTGTGAATGAACTCACTTTCTTCAATTATATCAAGAGACAATTGCTCCAGGTTATGTTGTTTGTACTTTCTTCGGCTTGTGTGCAACCAGTACACTGTCAGCGGGCCCATCTAAGTCGCCATCCGTTGTGGGGGTGTGCGGGACTTGGTTTTCATAATCACTGGGAAGTGCGAACAATGGCTGAAGTGGAGGGAACTGACAAAATTAAGAATTCGAAACGGGCACCTACCAGGTGACTGAGGTTGAAGCTGCTTGCCACAGAATGGACACTCGTATGTCCGCCATTTGAATGCATTCAGAGTGAAAAATCAGCTGATCGGCATCACAGCGATAGCTGTCCATCTGTACCGGGTCACCGCAGTGTCCACATGGCAATCCTGTTTCCGGCTTCTTCACCCATCTGGGTTGCATACTGCTGTAGACGAGCCAGTGGGGAAGTCGTACAAAGGTGAGCCAGTCTTAGCACGTTCCACTATTTTACTGGCAAATGCAATGATGCTGTTAAAACACGTCACCGCCGTGCGGCTGCTGCAGGCACGCAGTTTTTCAAGTACATTATGCAGGGCTTTATAGTGACGGTCGAAGATGGCTGCAGCAAGAGGCCGAAGCTGCGGGCCCACCAACCGTCGAATTGGCAGATTGTACTCCGCCAGCCACCGCTCATGAATGGGGACTCGACCTTTGTAAACGGAAATGAAAACTACGAAACGCCTTACCGTAGGGGTAGAAGTGTTTCCGAAACACTGACAGAATGTGAATGCAAGGAAGCCACATCGAACGGTAGAAAAGTACACTCACATGTGCCCTGCACGCTATCCATGACGAAAGCGTCGCCATCATGTTGCACACGAAGCTGCAATGTTCAAGGTGATTACCACAGAATCGCTTACCTCGCACTCAGATACTCTTTCGAAATGGAGTCGTGGAGTCCGTCCGTTCAGATGTTTTTGGACAAGATGGCTTGCAAACGTGGTCATTCTGTGAAGAATGTTTTTGACGTACCAGTCTACATCGACAACTTCACGACGGTCGCATCCGTACGTCGTTTGTATTTCGTACTCTCGCATCAGCCACTCGCTGTGGATCCATATTTTTTAATGGCAACAGCTAGGAAATCCCTTGGGTGCGTTCTCTTCTTCAACCGTCCGTTTGCATTCTCCAGCCTATTATTCGTACGATTGCCGAAAGTGGACAACATCGCTTTGCGCATGAATGGCCCACTTGGGCTTGATGTACAGCCAATGACACAACAAATAATTCAGAAACTTCTTTCGGTTCTGCGGATGATATGTAAGTCACGTTTGAACCTACGGTATACGGTGTAAGGTGCAACTTATGCTCCTTCATTGTCTACCGTAGCCATTCGGTGGAAGAGATAACGACTGCGGAAAGAGTTCGTCTGTTAACGAACATGACAAACAAATGTTACCCACTTACGTGCTTACGTACGGCATCGCGTACATGAAAGTAACACAACATTATGTCGCAGCCGAATACCACATGGGCTGCTCTCATTTGCGCAGCCATTTTATCCATGACAAACGTCTTCACTACAATGTGCTCACCCATCATTTCTCGAAACATTTCGAACAGCTTACGTAGTGAAGCATACTTCTCACTACGAACGTACCCGTACATCACGGGTCGGCCGTGTCCCATACCATCTGTTACGAGGAACTGATATAACTTCCAGCTTCGAAGGTATGAGGAAGTGTTTAATGACATACTTGTGCCTGTTTGTCCCGTGGGTGGCATCCACATTCACAACATGCGGGAAGCGTCGGAATAGTTCAATTTGCGTTCGCTGGGCAAAGCAGATATGCGTATATCTGTTGCCTTCATCCCGCATGGTGCGCACCACACCTATCGCACTAATCACCGACAGAACTTGCTCAAGGTTCTCTGATGTTCCGTTACCGTTGTTACATAACAAACTCACTTGACAATGCAGGCTTCAACTTGCGGCGGATGTTTCCAACGTCAGCGGTTGTGATAAACTTTCCGTAAACATCCGCTACGTACTGCTTAATGTCAGCAGCTGGTGTATTGTACTGGAACAGGCTCCTTCATTCGTTCAATTCACTGACGGTGAGTCCACGATTCGTAGGATGGGACTCATAGCAGACGATTGAGAGGGTGGTTGTGCTCTAGCTCGAAAGAGCACACAACCAGACAGTCATTACGTCGGACCACATGAAATCGTGATCTGCAACATGTGTCGCGAGAACTGATTTGTTAAAACTAACAGTTAACCCACTAGACACGTCGCACACCCTGCATACACTCCTACGCCTTTTATACTTCGTACAACGATAATAAATCTGCACGGTTTTCAGGGAACCATGCAACCTTACCTCATCGTACTTCAGAACCGTTTTCGACCTACGGCTCGTCCCACGAACGTAAATAACGCCCACCTCCTCCATGTACCTCTGAAGGCACTCCTGGAACTGTGAGGTGCGAAATTCACGGTTCTCAAACATCGCCTTGAAAGTCGCAATATAATCCACTTTCCTACAAATAAAAGTTGAAGAAAGAAAACAAAAGTGTAAGGGAATGAAAAAATAATGAATGAAGCGCAAAAATTACTTCAACATCCTTGTGTTAACATTCTCACACGCAACCAACCACAACAACAGCAGCCATACCGAATTTCGAAAACGATATACCATAAGGTCGTTTTCAATTAACGGTCAGTTAAAACAAACACATATGAGTTCGTGACGCAGATTTCGGTGATTTCAATTTCTGCACCAGGTACCAAGCTCATTCAGCGGTTTTTTCAGAAAAATAATTTTCCTAACCACGACAACTGAAGAAATCAAGGTCTACAACTAGCGTTCATTCGTGCCATACCTCATTGTTGACAGTTGACAATGTTGACCCAAGTCAACCTATTCTGTATTGTGAAACGTTTCAAAACTAATGCTGACTTCTGGTTGCATGGCATAGCATCGTCTACGTTGTACATATTTCAGGTGAATGACGTCAACGATCAGTTGTGTCGTGTACTTTTCTCTGATGTACTCCGCAAATGTGATCTTCTTTCGTCGCCATCCTGTTCAGTTGTCACTTTATCTCTACAAACGTTTAACAAAACCTTAACAAACATGAATCACTGGGACGTGTTCTTGCATTCTTCTTTCACTACGTGAACATGTTACCCACAACTAACGAAATGCTTTTCATTTTCAGATATGGACGTAAGAAAGTGTTATTGTGTCGTGAAAATTGAGGCCGATGACAACGAAGATGTTGCTGTCATCAGCAGCAGCTGGCTTGATGCTGCCCAAACAACAGCGGTCATTCCAAGTCTTCATGGAGATGCCCAGGAATGTCACAACTTACACCAACCAATAATGCACGGAGAACGCTAAAAAGTTAGATTGCCCGTTTCTTGTAAGTATCTACCATCCAGAAAATACTGTGCTCGATCAATCTTGTGTTGTGCACTGTTAGTCGGTTTGCGTTGCAATCATTGGCATGTAATGTGCACTTTACTACCGCTACCGGCACAGTTATTACCATTATTGTTACTATTATTAATACTATCATAAGTATTATTTAGTGTTTTTTTCTACAGAGAAGACAGTCATAGACTAGGCATAGAAACGTGCGGATATTGTGACGGGGTCAGGAAATCTGGATAGCATGGCACAATGGGAACCTCAACTGTAACACAACCATCAATGCATAGTGATGTACCGTATACCGCGCGTGCGCTTTGGAAGAGGTCGTTTGATGAAGCTTGTTTGCTGGTACCATCTGAGTTTTCCACTGTGTACGTTAGGTGAAGTAACTACTGGGCCTGTGGTTCACGCTCATCGATTTTGGTTACCTCTCCAGTCTACTGTCGTTTATCCGTCTTTTAAAGTGATGTTGCCTATCGGTTCCTTCACTGCATTGCACATTACACTTCCAACTGCCACACGCTTAAGTGTATTCTTTCATTTTGACTAACCGACTATATGGTACACCTGATTATTGTTGATTACTCCGCAACGTTCTCAATGGAATTTGTTCAAAGGGACGGAATATCACAAAACAGCGATCGCTTAGTGGAATAATCTATTAAGGTTGCCAACTGCCAGGCAGCAATCCTCATGCAAGCATGCATGAGTACAGCAAAGAAAAGTTCAAATTCTAAGAAAATTAGGTCCATCACCTGATCTATTCCTGCTATTGATAAGGAACATATATCCGCCGACAAAGCAGTGTTTTCGGCGGCAAAAAGAAACATTACAAATAATGAACGGTTGATATCCATTACCGATGGGTTCCCAAAGCTTATTGTGAAAATAGTGGGCTGTATGGCTGAAATCGCGACATCGATAGTAAACACGAAGAGCTTATCAGAATGTTCAATCAGCCAAATGCAACAGTCGGCATCATAAACGCCCATTCTGAAGTTACTGCAACGCAACAAGACCTTGTAGTTACCCAGTCACATGACCAAATACGTTGCGCTAAATGGAGCAGCGGTATGTAACACACCGAAGAGACTGCCATGTCTCGCTTAAAACTACCACGATGGGAAAACATAAGCGAGAGTGCCTAAGGCTTCGTAAGAAATTACGGCAAAAACGCTGTCCACACTCGCCGCAGTTCAGAAGTTAACAAGTAGCGAGAGGTGTTAGAAGAAGATAAGTTTATGGTAAGTGTAGCACTGGTTCAAAGTCGAAAAAATTGATACGTGACACGACTCTCGTAAAAGGGAAATTAGACGCGCATATATTTATTGTGTAAAGAACCCTAGAAACACATCCAATAAGCTTGCCGGTTTGTCTGTCGATTCCGATTGCTCCACTTGATATCAAGATCAGCATTTCACAGCAAACAGCAACATCTTGCCGTCCATCCAGAAATATACTGACATGCAAACTACCGACGACAGGTACACTCAAGCTTTTCAGGCAAAGCCTACGGTGAATGCTGAGCACATATTCACCGGTCGTGTACGATCCTCCCGCCAACCGCGATATTGACTCAGGAATGCGTTGAATTCGAAGAACCAGGAGTTTCCAGAGCGCTGAAGGTAGTATCTCAGATCCCCTGCTAAAGACAAAGGTTGAGCAACCGAAGACACGGGCATATTCCTTTGTCTCAAGTGACTCAGTGGAACCCGAAGATCCCAAACATTTAGAAAAATCCCGGAATCGACGGTAAAACATTTGCGTCGTTTACCATGGAATAGTTATCTGCAATATGTGGATAAATCAGCAGCACGTTCTGTAGCGCTGCGAACCTAATACCAATAGCCAGCCCAAAGACCGAGCGCTTTGTAGCCGAAAATGTACAACTCACCTAGTGCTGCTTTTAAGCCAAGTCGCAATTGTAATAGATTTCAGGACCCTCAACTGTTACCCAATAGTTCCACAGCAGCCTATCTTTCTATCCAAAACAAATAATGCTCGAGGATAGAGTCCCAGTATGGATATTCTGTCGAGCACGTCACTTCATGTATATATTCAACGCAAACGTCCAAGAAACCAAGCTTTTCTTAGTGTGCCCTACAATATTTAATCCAATACCATCAGGCCCTCCTCACAATGCTTCGCCCAGTCACCCTACCGCACTAGCAGTCTTCCAGCGCTTTCTGCCGCAGAGTTAAATCAGTGCGACGCCCGCTCGGAGATGAGCGGAAAATTGGCAAATTTCCTAGACCAGGGCGCACCATATGATGTTTTGCAACCTGTTCATTCATATATCATGCAGATTTTAATCTTTTGAAAAGTATGCCTGACAGAAAAATTCGCAATAGTTTATCACTCTCGAGCGCAAAATCACTGGTAAGTAAGACACAAGTTTTCACAAATTTCACGGCCTCTTGATCAAGCCCAAGCCATTCTCGTCACTGAGACGTGGCGTTCCTCGGATACTTCAGACGCGAAGTCAAATGTCATAGGTTGCCACAAGTTTCGTAGGGATCGCCACTCAAGACAAGGTTGTAATCACATTATTCACACAAACGTGCACTCTTCCACAGTCACACTAGACCAGACTGGACTTAATCGAATCAGAGACCGGTTAACGTTATTGGTCTCTACCACTACCACTATGGGATGCATCTACAGACCGCTTGGTCTTACTGACGATGACCTGACCATCGTTGTAGAAGTGATAAATCACATACCAAACATGCCATGCGAAAACAGAACAATAGACGATGACTTTACCATTCCAAGCATCTTCTGAACATGAATCTTAGGTCGTGCTGGACAAAATGAATTTCATTCATGAAATCAACCGAATGGATGAACTCGATATTTTCTAGTACCCACCAAAAGAAAGCATAATTTTAATCCCATACTAACTGTAGGTATTTTGACTGTTACGGCATCCGTTCTGGGACAACGTTAAGGAATTCTTCGCAATGCTTGCTTGAACTTCATAGTAATAATGATAACGTTAACAACGGCATATGTCTCAACGCGTCTGTAAGAAACACGCTCAGGTGAACGTGATCAGTATACATACTGTAAGGTGATACACACAATTGCGCAGCATACGCAAAATTAATAATGGTACAACACATCAGTAGTGTGGATAAAGCAACAAACTAGCCAAACTAAAAATGAAAATCCCAGTTTATGTAAAAGCGTTTTGAGCCGCTTTTTTTTCAAAGACATTTCTCACTATCTCGAACATCCGGCGAGAAAAATGACTAGTTACATCAATTTATCCTTTACAAGGTGATCCCTTGTCTAATTATCAGTCACGCCAAAAAAGTGATTTGAGGATGGAGAGAAGGAAAGTCGAAGGGTTACGCCCTTTCTTGATGTGAATAGCCCCGGAAAAATGGGCGAAAAACTTTGTCGGGACGGGAGAGGACAGGAAAGCATGGAATTTTGCGGAAAAATGGACGGAAATATTGATGGGACTTTGTTAATAGCCCAAAATCAACGGAGTTCTGCATATCTTGCAAATTATCTAGCCGACACGGGATTTGAGTGTCCATATGCTGTGGTATGTTAATTGGCGATGGATATATTTGTGGAATCAGACATGAAACGCAGAATTACGTGATCAATGGGCGGATGTAAAGTAATCATGTGAACCATGATATGTAATTTTCTGGCAGAACCTTTCATGTAGGAAAGAAGAGTATATAATGCTTGTGTACGTTCTGTTTTGCTCTATGGTTCGGAAACGTGGCCTGTTCGCAAGGAAGATATCAACAAGCTTGCTGTATTTGACCATCGTTGTCTCCGCCAGTAGCCCACATTAAGTGGACTGATCGCGTGAGCAATGCGGCAGTTCGCCGGCGCGTATTCCGGAACGCTCGGGATGCGCGATCGATCGGTCAACTACTCACGTTGCACAGCCTGCGATGGTTAGGTCACGTACTCCGCATGCCAGCTGAGCGTTTACCGTACCGGGCATTATATACTGAGACCACCAACAGTTGGGTGAAACCACGTGGTGGTCAAGCGACAACGTGGTCACGAAATATGAGAACCCTGACTGCTCCACTGAGTAAAGTGGGTAGGTGTCGCCTGCCTGGATGGGGTCCTCGTGATCACTCAAACCGCTGGTTAGAGACGCTATCCGAGATGGCGGCGTGTCGCAGTCAATGGCGTACCTGCATCCATACCATTTCTAGTTCTTTCGCTTAGACTTCTATTAATTTTCAACCTTAGTAACGTTTTCTTCTAGGATATTCCACGTCACTGTTGAGGTGAGCGGCAGCCCGAGCTACATACCTTTCGGTCAGCCTCATGGCTGATTTGAGGATGATGAGTTAATGTAAGATAATTAACCTTGTATTAGTTAATGGAATGGGAGTAAGCAGGGATGAATTACGGCAGTTTCGGGATGAAATACGCTCGGCATTTGATTGGTGTGAGATTTAGGGATGAATTACGTCAATCTTGGGATGAAATACGTCTGCATTTTATGACCAATGAGAAACCAACGTGAATAGACCTCAGTAAAATGCTCCGGGAATGATTTCGTCATCATAATTTGCCTATATAAATGTGGTTATATAAACGCCTCAAGAGAAAATTTCTTTTAAATGAGAAATCCAATTCAAGGTACACAGAGGTCATTTCTGTTTGGCTGAACCACAATGCACGACACGTTCACTTCCGCCATATTCCAATTTGGTCTTGCTCCTCTCATGAGGTTTCTCTGACCGCTGTCATTTGGTTACCTTATCTGAAAATATCTGACCACCAGCAGTCGGAACAAAACGTGAGTTCATATTAACGAATGCATTTTACTCTCAGTGGGGTTTGGAACCACTAGTCAGTCGTTCCACCATTTATCGTCGCGTTCGCCGTGCTATGGAACATTTCCATGCCAGCATTTCCACCGCTGGACAGGAGTTTGCTGAGTGCCATGCACCCAGTTTGATAGAAGGTGTTTGTGAACGCTTCCTTTATATAACCGCCAATGTCAGATGTTCCGAAACAGACAGAGCATCAACTTGAATTGATGCAACGAAGTCTTGATGATGAGGATGCCGAGTCTGTGTTGTCAAACAACCTTATCGACCGGCTTCGAGATTGGGTTGTTTCAAGTAATACTCCCAGAGTTCACGTCAGTCGGCTGCTACAAATTCTGGGAGAACGACTACCTGAACTGCCGTCGGATGCAAGAACACTCATGGAAACTCCGCGGACGTCGTTGATACGTGATGTGTATCCGGGTGAATATGCACATTTCGGATTGGTTAATGGCATTAACAAGCGTTAACATATCGTCAGGTTCCAGACGTCAGCACAATTGCAGCACACTTAACTATTGATGGTTTATCGCTGACTAAATCGGGAAGGTACACTTTGTGGCCTATCTTATGTCGCCTATGCGAGCCATTCGTTCTCAGCCTTTCATTGTTGGCATTTACGGTGGAAACGGCAAACCGGAGGACGTCAACTGTTATCTTCTTGACGCTGTTAAATGAACTGCGTGGTGTGTTATCAGCCGATATACTGTTCACGGAGGCCAACGTGAGCCTTAGTCAGAAGACTACTGACTTTGATACACCAGCTTGTGCATTTGTTAAACAAATACGTAGCCACTGCGTTCAGTATGGGTGTGATGAGTGTAATAAAAAAAGAACTGCGCTTCAGTCGTAAGGTAGCGTTCACTCTAACCGGCGCTCCCGCATGGACCGATGTCACTTTTCGCGTCTCTTTTCCAGCGATAGCCTCTCTTTTCGCCTTCCTCCCGGTTGATATGTTACGCTGCTTCCCAATAGACTACATGCGGGAAGTGATGAGAAACTTGTAGTTGAAGCGTCTGTGGTACATGGTAATCATCATTTTTGAGTCCGTTGATTGTCATATTGATCGGAGTATTTTTCTGCACCGCGATAGATACCTAACGTTATGACCATCAAGTCGCGACTGGCCGAGAGGTATGGTCGGCAGGCAGCCCGGGTTCATCTCTTCCCGTGAACTGTTCCCTATGAACGCCACGCGACCTCAATCTAATTGGAAACATTGCAGTAGAATGAATAGAATTCACTCTGAAGATTCCCAGTGATAGAGTGAGACATGATACCCTTTTCTCACGCCGCTGCATATCAACCGAAGATGAAAACAGCCATATGATAGCGTCATTTCCAGCCATTTCCAAGGGCAACATTTCGTCGACCAGTATCTACCTGAAATATTCCAAACAAGGAGAAACAGTACAAATATCGTACAGACAAAGAAGCTGGAAACGTTGCCATACATTTCAATTTCAAATCCAGGACTTGATGAAGGCCTGCGCCTGTTGACGTCCTGATGCTTGACTGGTGTGATCCGGAGATTGACCAGACTGCGTTTTCTGTCGATGCACTGCGTTCGGTAGTGGTCTAAGGGTAGGGACAGAAGAAAAGAGATGACAAATCTTGGTTGCCCTGAAGCAAGCAGATAATTATCCGATTAATACAGAGTAGGAAAAAGGTTGCCCCAACATTTGTCTAACTCCCTCTTGAATACGTCTACGCTGGAGGCCTCCACAATCTTGGCAGGCAAATTTGTTCCACGAGTTGATTACCCGGTTAGTGAAAAAGTTAAATCGAACAGCCAACCGTGATCTTGTTTTTTTGATTGTGAACCTATGACCTCTTAAATCTCTGTCCTGACGTATCACGAACAAACACGCCAAGGGGCTTGTGCCGGTGTAGTGGGTAAGCTTGTACACTTCAATAAGGTCTCCTCTTACCCGCCGGCGTTCGAGCGAGAATAAGTTCAACGAGCTTAGTCGGTCTTGGTAGCTTAGACCTTCATACCCCATACCATACGTGTGGCTAGCTTTTGTGTCTTCTCGAGGACAGCTATGTCATTTATGAGATATACGGTGACCAAGCTTGGGCACAATATTCCAGGTGGAGGCGAAACTATGGCCGAGTACAGTGGGATGAACACTGCTGGACACTGGGTTGGCGATCGCGGAT